>BHFT01043650.1:0-17262 GCA_004320025.1 Laticauda laticaudata | reverse complement strand
TATCAGGCTTGGCATAGGAAAAGAAATCTAAAATAAACACAGCCCTAGACAAAAGTCCACAACATACCAAACCAGCCAAAAAGGCAGGAATTACAGAATATAAGATTACAAAAGCCATAAACTAAAAGAATCAGAAGCGAAAAAACCAGCGTTAATACAGGAAGCTGCCCCGCACAGAGTTTGTTTCGCATCTTCGTATGAGGTTGCCTTTTGGCCAGAAAGAAAAGCAAAACTCTGACATGTATGAGTTAGTGGTCTAAAATAAAACCTTGATACACAAAGGAGGTATAAAGTATAAAATGGCGAACTTTATCATTCAAGTTAGCTTAGCTAGCCCCAAGAACGCAGGGACGCTGTTTAATCTAGCCTTCTGAAAAATAAAAAGAAGCAGCTTTCAAAAGCATTCTGTATCCTTGCACTCAGAGCCTTTCTCCCAGCGGGAAATTATTTGAACCCGTCAGAGGAAAGGTACTTTCAGCCTTTCATACAATATGGCGACTCACTAAGATTTTCCAGCCAACCCTGCCATCGTACCGTGAACCGCAGATTTCATATTCCCAGCCAGTCATGACCTTCTTTGTCCATTGGACATACATCCACGACCCAGCCCGGGCAGGCATAAGGAAGAAAAGGGATTAAGTTCGTGAGCCTTTCTGCTCAAACAGCTAGCTGAAATGCAGTGATATCGCAAAATTTCTTAACCTTAACTAGGTTAGGAAGAGAGTGTGAATGCGTGAGTGGATTCAGGTGTGTGGAATTGTGGGTTTTCTCTGTGTTAAACAGTAAGAACCTCACCTCCTCCATGATTGCCAAAGCTGCACCCCAACCATTGCTACTTCCAACAGCCGGGACCGCTGGATTGAGGAATCACAAGGGATTGATCACGGAGTGTATGAGTCCTTTCTGAAGGAATGTATAAAAAAACCGATGCGGACAATTAGAAAGGAACTTGGTGTTGGGAAATAAAATAGAAAGCAGAAAATAGTTCCTGGTGCATCCCGCAAGCAAAGTCCTCAATCAGTTAGAAGGGGCCCGTACCGGCTTGTTTGAGCAAACAAAATTGTGAAATAGTTTGACCTTCAAAGCAGAGCAGGTCTCCCAGATCCCCACCTAATTTAAGAGAGATCTGAAAACTAAGTACGGCAAAGTGTTGTGAGGAGGGGCCCGTACCAGTGACTGTAAGGGCAGACGTGATCTCCAAATCCCGTTTTTAGGTATGGTCTTCAAACTGAACAGCGGATTATATCCCTAAGAGAAAGGGGCCTCGTATCGGTGTGTGAGGTAAACCGGAGTCCTTTCCAGACCTTTTTGTCTGAAGAACTGTACGGCGGGTAGCCCGGCTAAACCAAAATATTATCCCCACATCAGTATGGGAAATATGGGAACAGTTGTAGCTCGAGCGCTAATTGAAGGACCCCTTGGAATGAATAAAAGAGACGCAATCATAGATTTAGTCAAAATAAGTGGTTTGCTTTTATTGCGAGATTATTGTTATTCACAGGAAGACAAATTTTTGGCCTGATAGCCAAGCTACTTTAGATCATAAAAACCCTATCAAAGCACTCTAACACATGATTCAAACCCAGCAATCCTATTGCGTACTGCTAGCGGCATGAAATGGCTAGGACAAAAACCTTGTAATATGAGGAAAATAAATTAAATCAGGTAAAAACCTTTATAAACCATTTTCCCTGGTATGAGACAAACTGAGGCACAATTCATGGTCCCCTTTTCAAAAAGATTCCTCTGTGCTAAAAATAGGGGACAATTTAAAATACGTTTTTAATACCCAAACTCCCTTCTCTGCCTCTGACCTAGTTTCCCTCATTAATCTGGGATAATAAAAAAAAAAAAGGGATTTACCCCCAGCCTTCAGGTGCAATTCCCCAAACCAGTAATTCAAACCCTGAGATCAATCATAGACAGCCACAATCCATCCATATGGGTGACATAACCCAGCTGCTAACAATCTTTCTAAACGAAAATAGCTATTAAAACTATTTGTGAGAAAACAGACCAAATCGCTAAACTACCTACCACATCTGGACAGGAACAGCCCCAGCCTGCATTCGCATGAAACCAGTACATCGCTCCTAACTGGGACTACAATGACACTTAATCATTGGGATGAACACTATCAAGAGCAAAAAATAACTTATAGTGAATCTTTAGAGGAAATTGGAAAAAGCTCAACAAATTGGTCTGAATTCCAAAGAACCACACAAAGGGAAAAAGAAAACCTGATGCTTTTTGAGTCCAACCTAATACAGTGAGGCAGCTGTTGCATATTGCCATCTAGACCTTAGCTGCTCTCAATACCAGAGGTATATTAGCCTTAGCCTTCGTGTGATCTTATTATCCTATCCTAGATATTATTAAACAACATTCCATAACTAACATTCTACAACTTGGGCAACTATAGACATAGCAGACGTTGCCGCAAGATTCGCTAACGCTGACCAAAGAGCAAGTGAAAAGAGGAAGAGATAAGAGAGAAAAAGAACGAATAGAAAGACTAGAAGAAACCTGAAAATGTTTTGCTTATGCTGCAATATCATATATGCAGAACAAACGCCTGCTATAATCTCTAACAACTCTACAGAAAGCTGGCATTGCGATAATATGCAGGTGTGAATCGCAAGCAGATGCCAGCTAGCTAAATATTAGGATTGTTGACAGGAATGGCATTTTAGCAGGCAATGTAGGCAACACCCCAATTCCATAACCGGTATCACCCACCACCTAGAAATACATGAAAGACATGGCAATAATCCAATCCCTCTACACTGAGCAACAAGTTTCAGTCACCAGACACCACCCAGGGCTCCTTTTCTACCAATAACACCAACAATACAACATCAATGGAACCAAAGAGAGACCCATGATTACCCCCTTCTTGACTAGAACATGACAAAATGAAAGTACTGAATTTCACTAGCTATCACTTTAACGACTAGCTATCCCCTTAAGGTAAAATGCCCAGAAGGGGAACCATTTGTTTACTTGTTCTTTATTCGGAGGAATAGAAATTACAAAATTGCATTGGTTGATACTGATAGCCAAAAATTTTTTTCTTTTATTTTTCCTATTTCATTAATAATTAACAAAATTAAAACTTTTGGAAAACCCCAACCATTATTTTTAAAGCTGCTAGTGGCTAAGGTTCAAGTAAACATAATGGATTGGAGGGAAAATATCCCTGCTAGAATTTACCCACAACATAGCCCAGTAAACTAGGACCCCTCATTCAAATTAGACCATGCATTCACTATTGCCGTCCAGTCACCAACTTATCTCCTATTTAGGGAGGACCTTGTAAAATGGAGCTATCCATATAACATTGTGGGAAAATCAGAGGCTGCAATTATTGAATCTTCAGGAAAGAAAGCACAAAATACAATCATGCTGAATAAACCTAACAACATCAGGGCTTCATGAAGGATTTAAAAAAAGCCTACCACCCTCCTTATGGGCTGGACGCATCAGAAGTGGACTTACTTAAAGGAGCAACATTCAAAGTTCTATACCAAGTAAAAAGAGACCAACCTCCCATGCGTTCCCAATTATAAAATCCCTGCAGATGGCTATTGTCAATACCCCATAAAAGAATTAATCCAAGCATACCTACAGCAGGGAGTTCTCATCTAAATGTCCCTCTCCCTGCAATACCCCCTAGTTTTCCTGTGAAGAAATCTACAAGAGATAAAGATTGGAAACTCCATCTTTAGATTTGTACCACGACCCTTAAGCGGCTCATAAATAATCACGTTGATACCAAGAGCCCCCATATACTAACCCATTCAAACTAATCACCGAAGTGCCAGTCTCAGCACACTTATTTTCTTCTTCATGATTTGTTGTCTCATGCCTTTATTTATGCAAAACCAGGGATCCAGCTATCCCCAAATATCTATTGAAGCCTTCTCATTCTGGGCAAGACCAACAAAACTACTGGACTCAAGTTGCCACAAGCTTATACTCTGAGTCCCCTCACCCTATTCACAATATTAAAAGGCAGACCGTCTTTAAACTCCATCTACCCCTACCAAACAGCAGTCATACCAACCTTAATATATTATTGTATGATTTTATCTGACTGCATCTTCAAAAACACTAGCATGTTAATAACAGATACCCTGTACTTAGCTTAAAGCCCTGCCAAGAAAAAGAATGGTCACAAAATGCCCTCTCCATTTCCAAATTGCAATATTTAAAAACAAGAAATAACTGTATATCGGGCTACATTACATGCCACACAGGAATTAGATAGGACTGGCCCCTAATCGTTGATAGATAACATATTTTAGACCATAAACCCACCCCAGACAAAACGACAAAGCTTTATGGAGTAGTACTGGTTCTGCCGCCCATGGACCCCTCGTGAGCTGAATAGCCCAACCACCATCAATAACAGGCAAAAAACATGCCTGACCCCATGAATGGTCCAATATCTCTGCGACAAAATCCACTTCAGACCATCAAATCAAACCCCTTGCATCAGCCCCAGGCACTCGGGCTACAACTGACATATAGGAAACCTTTTACCATATATTCATCCATGAAAAATTATGTTGCCTCTGGCATCTCTAACACAGCCTTTTTTGGACACACACACCGGCCAGTTGAGGACTTTATATTCTGTATAATCCCTAGATCCAGTAGTCTCAGGGCCAACTGTCCCTGCACCTTATCCAGTCATGTGGCAAACTACAGTTGAACTGGTGAACGATCTAAAGATGCGTACTTAGTGGACATCCTTACTGCCTAAAAGTTCCCTCATGAATTAAGTTATTTGCAATTCATCTTTAAAGAGCCACGACACAAGCCTTAACTCATGGCAGCAGTTGGTAACTCAATATAAGCTGAAATCTTTTTACCTCTGATCAACATTACAATTTGAAGAATGCTAATACTCTAAACCCAGCTTTACCCTGACTCCCCATTCAGAACAGGAAGGGAAGGCCAATCTCCATGAATTGCTCATTTAGTGCACTGATTGCTGAATACCCCTTCCGATTCTAACAGATACCCACTACAAAAACCCTGAATTGGAACTTTTTACAGGACATGGTTTCCTCCTAAAATTCACCAGCAACAAAAGAGTACAGGAGCAAGTGTAGGTCTCTTCTACAAGAAATTTATTGGGCTTCCCCCCTTCCTCTTCTATCCCAATCGTGCCCAAGCAGCATAAATGACGCTATATAGCCTTAACTAAAGCCTGCAAAATCTGCTAGGAAACCGCATAATTTACCAACATCTATACAGATCATCCATTAATATATTGACTTGTGAGTCTTGCCATGCAACAGGAGCCCTATGAAACAACGGAGTTTTTTTAACCTTCAGCAGTAACAACAAATTATACATGTGCATCAATTAGTAAGCCAAAAACTTTTTAGTAGGCCACCCAATTCCCACAAGCGCTAGCAGACATCCATTGTAAAGCCCATCAAACAGATGACTCTACAATAACGAAAGGAAAACAATATGCAGATGCAACAGACCAAATGGGTGGCCACCCAAACCTCTACCTCATACCATCATCACTCCAGCCTGACAAACAACCCTTTTTTGGCGGCCTCCTGATACCTTACAATAGGTCTCGACCCTCATTCCCTCTGCCTAGTATAGGGAGGGATAATGGTTCTTCTTCTTATCTTGCCAGCCCTTGCAAAAGCAACTACAGACCCTCTGGACTCAGAGTGCACTGACACAGACCAAATTACCCTTGGAGAAGAAGCCCTGCATCCATATGAACGGAGATTGGGGTGTGGATTCAAGTTTCTTTCACCAGATCCTCACCTCTACAGAACCCAGGTTGAAAGGATTCCTATCATAGTATTTACTGACTACTCACACTTGCAATTAAGATACGTAGAACGAGACTCTTGTTAGAACATTGGACCCAATGCAAAGTCAGCAGTCATAGACCCACAGCAAAGTCCACCACAATCAAATTCCCCAATCAATACTCACAGAAAAGTCCAGACACAGATCAATGGACGCTTGCATGCATTCTTAATTCACCACTGGTTTAACCAAACAAACTCTGAGAACAAGGGCAATTACACTGAATTTACACAAAACTGGACTCCCAAGGTGCTTAATTAAGTTATAACACATCTAATTTATTATTTTTTTATGTATACTTTTAAATCATTTTCTTCTAGACCATTTATTCTTTCTTTTTATGTTTTTTTAAAGAGAGACTTTTATAATTTTTTGATACTTTTACATTTTCATCTATTAGTACGAATAAAAAAAAAGAGGGTGGAGGAAGAAAAGAATCTTAGCAATGGGAAACATGAAAATTAATATACACTGGTATTATTATTTCTGTAACAATTGTAAACTTGCTAACACAAGCAACTGCGTTCCTGGAACCAAAGCTTATCCCAGAGAAAGGAAACATATGGGATATTTAGACAAAGAGAAATACTCAACACTGCTAATCTTTTGCACTAGCAGAAGGAAATCAGTCAAGGATTATCCTAACTACATGAACCGAAATGGAGTAGCTAACGAGCGCCACATAACAATCATTAACTACACCACATTAGAAACCTTCCTGATTCTCACTAACCGAAAGCAATTTTTAGCTAGGGCCACTACTACATAAAAAAAACCAAGGGACAACACCATGTATGCCCTACACATTGCTGCAGCATCCACCTCTGAGAATTGCTTTGATGTCAACTGAAGCTGCAGCTCACCTAGTGGTAACACAAAAGCACCCAGTCTTAACAACACAGACCTAAAATTGCAACTACACAGACGACCATAAATCATTTTTCATATAGTTATCTAAGCTCCAACCCGAGATGGTTTTTCCTGTGTGGCTTAAAAGCCACTACTCATACACTTCTCCTACAAATGCCACAAAATGCGGCCCCTGCCACCTTAGGAAGATTAATCCATGCTTATGCCATCCTACAGGAGTGACACAGGAGAGCCTTCCCATATACCTAGACTTTCAGATCCTGTGACTCCAAAGCTCCTTCACCATAATTCAGGAATTACATCTCATGGGCAATATCTTTGGTAGGGTACCTGGATTGGCAGTGCGAATTCTAAAAATTTGAATGAACTAGCATGTACCCCTGGCAAAAGTTTTGAATTCGGATTCTCACCTATTGCTCCTGGTATTGCCCTTAACATAGAACTGATAGTGCTGAGGTCAGTAGAAGCTCATATACTGGAGGAATAGGCCGACAGCAATAGACTTCCTTTCTTGAAGCATACTATGGCTGCCGAAATCATTTCAAAGGAGGATGTGTTTGCTTCAATCTGAACGAAATCCCTCAACTATCAGAATATATTAATTAAAAAATACTAATAAACATAACTCGAGGAGGGACATCCACACACCTTGAAAAGCTAGCTCAAAATAAATTGGTCAGAAAGGAGCAATCATTCCTGGACTTTTAATGGACTCTTTTCATGGATGCCATAATTTCCAAATGGCTTAAAAAATCGTCATAACAACCACAGTCACCATTACTGTGTTCTTTGGGCCCTAATGTGTTGCTCTCTGATAGGTGAACATACCACCCTGCCTCAGCTGCTGAAGGCTGTATTCCTCTATAAAAGAGAAAGAAATTTAAAAAATGCGGACAGCATGCTAATGAGAAATGATCCAGATTGATCAAGAATACCAAGTAATATACCAAGACATTCAATCAGAAATCACACCTTAGAGAGAAAAAAAAATGAGGGATTGTAAAAGGGAACTTACAAATGGAAGGACAGTGGTTCATCCAGAAAGAAAATGCCCCCAAAGTTGAACATCAAGCCAAGCCATTGGAACAGACTGCATAAGAAAAGAAATCTAATAAACACGCCCCCATAGACAAAAGCCACAAACATACCAAACCAGCCAAAAGGCAGAATTACAAATAGAAGATTACAGAAGCCATAAAAAATAAAAAGAGATCAGAGGAAAAAAAAAACCGGATATTTACAAAGGAAGCTCCCCGCAGAGTTTGTTTTCGCACATCTCATTGGAGGTTGCCTTTTGGCAGAAAGAAAAACAAACTCTGACAGAAAATATTAGTAGTGTTCATAAACCTTATACACAAAGGGAGCGTAAAAAAGCGATATAAAAATTGGGAACTTTATCATTCAAAGTTAGCTAGCTAGTATCTCCTAAAAAAAAAATAATAGAGGATTATAAAATATACTTAATAAAAATAAATAAAAAACCCCAGGAACGCAGGCGCACACTGTTTCTAGCTTCCTGAAAATATAAAATCCAGCTAATCAAAGCAGGTTATCTATATCCTTGCACCAGAGCTCTCCCAGCGGGAAAATTTGAACCCTCAAGTAGGAAAGGTACTTTTCGCCTTAATCTACCACACAATGGTATAGGGGGGACTCAGATTCCAAAAAAGGTTCTTGTTAAGAGAATGTGTGAATAGAACACTTTAACACTCTTTCTAGAGTGCATTAAAGCAGCATGTCTATTCTGCCCAAGAGTTTTCCATTATAGTTCAAGGATGCTTTTGGACCAGAAGCTCTGAGCACTCATCTACCCTAAACAAGTATACAAAGACCCTTTCCTCTGAGTTACGAATGACACATTTTTAAGTTTGGTAATTTTTATTCCAAAGGATCAAATGGAAACTGCCCTCTGTAAGCCTTCTATGGATGCAGGTCCTCTGAATAAGGAATGAAGGAGAAAAAAAGGAAGAGATTGAACTACTTATAAGAGATAGGTGAGGCGGGGGGGAGGGGGTTGGTGGGAGGGGTTGGGGGGTTATTAAAATTTAATCAATAAAATAATATAATATTAATGAAAAGATGAAGAGAAGAGAAGATAGAAGAGAAGAGAATAAGTAGAAGAAAGAATTTTGGTGTGGATTCAAAAATTACTGAAACGCGTTTGTGGCTTCATGGCCTTATTCTTTTGGTTGGGTGTGGCTTGGTGGTCATATGGACTTTGGTAGAGTTGTTGGCAAATGGTGCTCATGGGCTGGTTGGGTACATATGTTGCGGTGAGTCATGTGGGGACTGGGTGGGTAAGTGCCACTTGAACATCCACTCACATCAAGGGTTGCCCTTTGTCCTTGGCCTCTCCTCGTCCTCAGAACTACAATTTCCGTCTCTATTTATTTAAGATTACTACTGAAACATCCAAAATACACTATTTAATTCCTATGTTTATATAAGCCATATGTGTACATACATATTACACTGTTCCATGGCTGGCCTGATGTTCCCTTTGGGCATTTTCCTTTCTGGGTGACACCACTGTCCTCATGAAGTTCCCCTTCTACAGTGGAAAACCTCTCTCTATGAGGGGAACCCATGAAAATGTCAGCAGAGACTCTAAAATTGGCTTGTCATGATTTGCCTCTTCCCACTCTCAATACCAAGTCTTCTTCCAATCCAAGTCAAGTTGGCTCTTCTACCTGCTATGAAATGGACTCCCCCATTTTGTCTTCACCCATCGCTTTCTGTATGCTCAGCCTTTTGGCTGAAGTTGGATGGAAGCAGGAGCATCCTTGGGCTAGGATGGGATGGGGTTAAAAAACTGGTTAAGATGGAGGCAGGAATGGTATAAATGAAATCCTTGTCCTTTATGTGATCACTGCAAACACTGAAAGAGGCAGGGCTTTGATCATGTGCTTGTGGCTGTCATTTTGACTTTTTCTTTCTTTTTTCTTTTTATTTTACCTACCTCCTGCAGATTCCTTGAGTGGGGGCCCCAGCCATGAAAATATGCCTCTCCCTGCATTAAATAAATATGTTCTCCTCTGTATATGTGCATCTGAGATATGGTTTGTAATTCCCATCTGTTCTTTATTTTAATTTTGGCATCCTCTCCAATGGTTTGGGGCTCTGTTTAAAAATCCTGGCTTGTTCTTGGCAAGAGAGGACTTAACTGCCTTCAGCACAACAATAATAGCTTTCTTTCTCGCCCCTTGGAGATAGCAGGCTGTTGCCTCTCCGTGCCAAGTGAGCTTTGAGTGTGGGCATGTGTGACTTCTATGTCTGTGTGGCATCCTTCGTGGAAGAATGCTGAACCATTTTTTTTTTGTCTGGCGGAAAAAGCTTTAATCACACCCACGTTCCAAGCCATCCATATTTCAACCAAGAATGCACAATCTCTTTATTAGGCCTGGTGCAGCTCAGTGGGGCTATGAATATTCCTGGCCATAATTCCTGACAACTGTGTTGAATGTCATTCACTGATAATTGGAGCTGAGCTTCCTACAATCAGTGTTTTGTCTTCTCTTTGACTGGACTCATTGGCAGAAGAGTGTTGAGGAAGAGGGGCGGTGGAGATAATTGTTGCTGTACTTGTCTTGTTTATGGCAAGAACTGTCAGTCTTACTTTGATGGACAGACAGGGCTTAATGAGATAAAAGAGAGAGCTAATCATATGTCAATTACTCCTACAGCAGGCAGACAGTGGAGAAGAGAGATTAGTATCCAACTTTTCCTAATTTAGTGTGTGTGTGTGCATTTGTGTTTGATATCTGCATTACTGCAGAGGTTTAAAGATGAAGGACATATTTGTTGTGAATGTTCAAATCTCATCATATTATATTGCCCCTTTGCAGCTTACCTTTACTCCTTGTGTTTGTCCCACTCCTTCTGCCTCTGTTTAATATTAAACCTGCCATAATTTGAGCTCTCTAAAAATTTCAGTGTAATTGGAAGAGTATTGAAGGAATGGAGAAAATATTTGCATTGGCAAATGCCACATGATGCAATTAGTCTGGGAAAGAGTCTTTAAATGTTAATGTGGGCATTAAGAGCACCCTTGCCCAGATATTTCAACAGTTCGTGGAATGAAAAAAAAATAAAGAAATGGAGTGAATATTGATTGTTCGTGAGATGGTAGGCTGGCAAAATTTTTGATCACCAATCGCTTGTCTGCAAAAGACTCCTTTTGGGTGTGGAGGTGCTAAGGGTATGGGATACAGAGCAGTGAGGGTGCAGTGGTTAGAATGTAGTATTGCAGGCTAACTCTGCCCACTGCCAGCAGTTTGATCCTGACCAGCTCAAGGTTGACTCAGCCTTCCATCCTTCTGAGGTTGGTAAAATGAGGAGCTAGATTGTTGGGGGCAATATGCTGACTTGGTAAACTGTTTAGAGAGGGATGTAAAGCACTATGAAGTGTAAAGCAGTGGTCCCCAAACTTTTTTGTACCAGGGACCAGTTTCACACAGAAACACTTTTTCAAGGACCAGCAAAATCAATTCTTCCCCAATAGTAAAGGGCTTCTTTACTATTTCTTTACTAAAAACATATTTTTATATATATTTTAATCACGATTATTCATTCTTTGCAGCCCGGAACAAAATGATCCACGGACCGGTACCGGTCCGGGGCCCGGTGGTCGGGGACCCCTGGTGTAAAGCACTATATAAGTGCTATTGCTGTTGCTATTGTAAGAGTATCATTCTCTCCCAACAACTGATCAGCTCTTTCTGGAAAATTATCTCTCCCTCCATTGTTCTCTAGTACTTCTCTCTCTGTAGAATGTGGAAGAGAAGGTTTTCCACCTGTTTTCTAGAATAAATGCAGGAGAGGTAAAAAGCTTTATTTAATCTCAACATCTGTCTCTGCAACAAGCTAATGTTTAAATATGAGGCAGCATAAAAAAAGTTTTTTGGTGGAGGCCACTCAGGTCTATCTAAGAAGTTATTTCTGCTTCAGCAGTCCAGATAACTTATACAGGTAGTCCTCGACTTACAATCATTTGCTTAGCAATTGTTTAAAGTGACAATGGTACTGAAAAAGGTGATTTAGGATGGTCTTTTCACATTATCAAAATTTGGGTGCTTGGCAACTGGGAATCAAGATATTCTCCAAAGCACCTGAGGGCACGACAAGAAGCAAAGGGTGGAAATTAGTCAAGGAGAAAAGCAACTTAGAACTAAGGAGAAATTTCCTGATAGAATAATTAATCAGTGGAACAACTTTCCTCCAGAAGTAGTAAATGCTCCAACACTGTAAGTTTTTAAGAAGAGATTGGGCAACCATTTGTCTGAGGTGGTGTAAGTTTTCCTGCCTCAGCAGATGGTTGGACTAGAAGCCCTCCAAGGTCCCTTCCAACTCTGTTATTCTATTCTATTAATGTATTTACGGTGGTTACGCCGCTCTGAAGCCATGTGATCACTATTCGAAATATTAGCTTCTCACAAGTAAAGTCAATGGGGGAAGCTGAATTTGTTTAATGGCCATGTGATTCACTTAAGAACTGTTGTGATTTGCTTAACCACCATGGCAAAAAGGTTGCCAAAATGGGTGTGACTCACTTAAGAACTGCTTTACTTAGCAACATCTAGCTGTTCATTGTTGGAAGCAGGCAGCTGGACTCAATAGCCTTTCAACCTGACCCAAGAAGAATTTTCTCTTGCCCTCCGGAGTTCAAAGAGAAACCAAGGTAGATGTTAGCATAGACCTTTCTGTTGTTAATACTTAAAAGAAAAAAAGATATTTCAGTCCAAGTGAAGGTTATGTGCAGGGGTGGGCTCAGAGGTGATATTTAGCAGGTTCTGACCAGTTCTGGAGAACTGGTAGTGAAAATTTTAAGTAGTTCAGAGAACCGGCAAATTCCACCTCTGACTGGAGATTTTTCAGTATCCTTCCCCTGCCATGCCCGCCAAGCCACGCCCACAGAACTGGTGGTAAAAAAAATTGAATCCCACCA
The DNA here is from genome assembly GCA_004320025.1 of Laticauda laticaudata. Lineage (NCBI taxonomy): Eukaryota > Metazoa > Chordata > Lepidosauria > Squamata > Elapidae > Laticauda > Laticauda laticaudata. Next base: position 4,598 of record BHFT01043650.1, on the reverse strand, counting down.
CTGGGTGGGATGCTACTGGTTCTGCCTGGCTCTATGAACCGATAGCTCTGAAGAGCAGCAGACACTTAACCAGTTCTATGTTTGCTGCTGTTTGGCCCACTCACCTGCCCGGGCTCTTACCTGTCCTTTATTTCCTGCTTTTTCAATCTCAGCTGCTTTGCGCGGCACAGCTGAGGTTGAAAAAGCAGGAAAAAAGAGGCTTTTCAAATGCTGCGCACCTGCGTGCTGCGCTTTTCAGCTCTCCGGGCAGCACAGCTTAAGAGTTTTTTACACGTGCGCACAGCACAAAATGTAGTCACCACCGGTTGAATGCCACCCCTGGTTATGTGGCTGTGCGCACATCAGAAAGAGAGAAAAAGTGTGCTGTTTTCATCCATACATCCTTTGTATGCAATTTACCCATTCACCCACATAGTCACGGTTAATTACAAGTAGGCCTTGACTTGTGAAAATTTCTATTGCTAAGTGAATCAGTTGTTAAGGGGATTGTGCCCTGTTTTGCAACCTTTCCTGCCACAGTTGTTAAGTGAACCACTGCAGCTATTCAGTTGGTTGCAAAGTGAATATGACTTCTCCATTGATATTTTTTTTTCAGATCACCAAATTGATCACATGACTGTGGGACCCTGCAACCGTCATGAATTAGCCAGTTGCCAAGTGTGCAAATTTTGATCATATGACTATAGGAGTGCTACAATGGTCGTGTGAAAAATGGTCATAAGGCACTATTTTTTTAGTGCTGTAGTAAATATGTGGTCGTACTATAAGTTGTGGACTACCTGTATACAATTTAGAGGCTGCCCATCTCCAAACAACCTGGATTGGTTTACTTTTTTATTAAAAAAAGGCAAACACAAACAATATAAACAGATCCTACACATCCATCTGTGCACATAGTAACGTGTAAATTAATAAATATAAATAAATACAAAAAAGGCTGGGCTTGAATCAACCTCCATCCCCTCACTCAACTGCAGCCCAGAGAGTCCCTTCTGGTAAGATGGCTGGCTGGATTAATTTGATAAATAAATAATTAATAAACTAAAACAAGGGAGCCCGTGTTTTATCTATGCTACAACAACATCGAGGCGGTGGCTCTGAAGAGGGGAAATTTTCATTTTCAGCAGAAGGTGTTGTGTGCGCAGATTATTTAAACAAGCGCCGAGGTGAATGCCTGAGTAGCAGTGCTGCATAATGAGGTGTGCAAATCCCTCTGGAGGTTGTTAAAACAGACAGGCAGGCAGGCAGCCGTTGGTAAACAAGGAGGAAAGGAAGGTTTGCACACGGATGTCTTCGAAAACAGGGTGAATGGCAGCTTTTAGCACTGGGGAGGGGGTGGGGGAAGAATCATAGCAACCCCATTTCACTCAAAACAATGGCAAATCCTCCACTGATCCTCTCTCTGTAGGGAAGATGGTTACCGGTGGTTTTGGTTCCTCCTTCTTGCCATTGCCCTGACCTGCATTGCCAACACATCCTAGGGACAAACAGCTCTCTTGACCCTGGTCTCCAAAGGATTTGTGGGAAAGATCAAAAGAGTCAAAATGGAGGCTGTCACTGTGCAACCCAAGCCCTGTCCCCCTTTTAGAGGCATTTGTGAGGTGACCTGGGTGAATATTGCAAGGATTAGGAAAGCCACAAAGGAACATGCTAGCACAGGTCTCTCAAACTTGGCAGCTTGAAGATATTTGGATTTTTACTCCACACATGCTGGCTGGGGAATTCTGGGAGTTGAAGTCCACACTTCTTCCATTTACACTACAGGTGTCAGACTTGTGGTGTTACGGTACTGTCACATGACATTTTGTGATGTTTTTCCCTCTTGCAGAGCTGGGCTGGGCATGGCCTTCATGTGACACATCCGGCCCGCAGGCTGCCAGTTTGACACCCCTGAATCTTACACTGATCCAACAACTGCCTTATACAGAGCACAAGTCTTATTTTTAGGGGAAGCAAATTTAATTTTTGCCCTTCTTTCTCCATTTGCAGGTAGCAGTAAGCGGAGAGCCTTAGTTTGGCACGAGAGGACTGGCCGCCATTTTAGTTTGTTGTGAAACTGGATCAGCCAGCCTTTAGGCTGTTTTATGTCCAACCATGGCAATTTTAGTCCTCAGTGTAGCTTATGTTGATGAAGATTCTCAGTCATCCAGGTAGAGTTGTCTGGAAGTTGAGTCATGTCAGAGTCAGTTGCCATGACTCAACTTCCGATCAATTCAACCCAGTTTCCTGGAGTTTTCCGACTGGCCTCGCTTCCCAAATATTTATCAGGTTGCTTGGGCATATTAAAAATGATAAATTTGAATATTAAACATCGAATATTTTGAAAAGGTGCTCAGACTGTGAATACACACACACACCCCTGTTGTAAGTGTGCAGCTCTAATGGAGGTTACTACGTTTATGCCTTCTTGCATCCACAGCAATTGTGAGTGACAAAGAAAATGTATCTTTGTTTTCTGGCATTGCTGCTAGACAAATTTATTGCACATGGGGGTGGTATTGCACCGTCTGGATGTTTATAGCATGGTGTGGTTTGTCTTACACCAAGGAATGAAATTTGAAATGCTGTTCTTAATACTCGTTAATGAACCACATGTTGGCAGATGCAGGCAAGGAGTATTTTTATTCCCATCCAAGTCTAAACTTGAGCAATAAGACAATCTGCATCAGGAGGATTCTATTTTGGCTTTTAAAGAGGCTGTGTTTAATTAGACTTGCAAATGTTGGAGCAGCATTTTGTTTGTGCTAATTTCATCGGAAAACACTCTCTCTTGCGCTCTGCTTTTAATTCACACAAACTAGCCATTAGTGAATTGAACATGAATGTGGGTTTTGTTCCATTTTTTGGGAGGGGGGAATAATTGAATGGAAATCTTATCCCCACACTATAAAAAAGATGTCGAGACTCTAGAAAAAGTACAGAGAAGAGCAATCAGGATGATTAGGGGACTGGAGGCTAAAACATACAACGGACGGTTGCAGGAACTGGGTTTGGCTAGTCTAGTGAAGAGAAGGACTGGGGAGACATGATAGCAGTTTTCCAATATTTGAGGGGCTGCCACAGGGAGGAGGGGGTCAAGCTATTTTCCAAGGCACCTGAAGGCCAGACAAGGAATAATGGATGGAACTGATCAAGGAGAGATTCAACATGGAAATAAGGAGAAACTTTCTGATAGTGAGAACAATCAACCAATGGAACAGCTTGCCCTCGGAAGTTGTGGGAGCACCATCACTTGAAAGTTTCAACAAGAGATTGGACTCCCATCTGTCAGAAATATGTAGGGTCTCCTGCTTGGGCAGGGGGTTGGACTAGATGATCTACAAGGTCCTTCCAACTCTGATTATCTGTTATCTGTTATATTTTGTCCAAATGCAGATATATCCTTCTGGGTGGGTTACTTATCCATATCTTGAGGTCTTGACCCAAAATGCTCCTGGGGTAACCCTTTCTATGAGGTATAATGGACAGCCAAACATAAAAACAAAATTTCAGTGGTGACCTCCCAGCTGTTAACAATCTCGCCAAATTTCACTTAGTACTAGTCTTAATTATTGGCGCCATAGAAGAACAGAGTAGTACTGTTGGGCTTGATGGTGTGACAGTTCCTAATGCTTCAAAAACAGATCTCAGATCAAATTTTCAGGAAGAGCAGAGGTGCAAACTTAAGAACATAAGCTAGGCCTGCTGAATTGGACCCTTGGTTCATTTCATCCAGCAGTCTGTTCTCACAGTGTGCCAGGCTCAATCCCAGTGACAAGACTGGGCTTGAAAAGAAGGACCAAGGGACATATGATAACAGTGTTCCAATATCTAAGGGGTTTCCACAAAGAAGGTGCTTATTCTCCAAAGACCAGAAAAAAGGGATGGAAGCTTATCAAAGAGAGATCCAACTGAGAAATAAGGAGACAGAAAGTCAATCAGTGGAATGACTTGCCTCATGGACAGAATCTTGTCAAACTTAAAACTATAACTTTTTTACCTACTAAATCAGGGCTCTCCAAATTGGCAACTTTAAAATTTGTGGATTTCAACTCCCAGAATTTCCCAGCCAACATGGCTACCTGAGGAATTCTGGGAGTTGAAATCCACAAGTCTTAAAGTTGCCAATAAAGTTGAGGATCCCCATACTAGATAAATCCCAAGAGATTCTAAGGTGCGTGAACCTCCTTTTCCCGTGTCCTTCCAGCTTGGCACAGCACATCTTTTAATCCAGACCTTTTTCTGGGAAAGTTCTATGTTGTCAAAAGTCTCCCTCAGTGCTCCTGCAGGTACACCAGATTTGATAACATGGTGGCCAATCAACAGCACAAGCTCACTTGTTTCCTAGCACAGTAGAAGGCCTTCAAAGGCAGCCCCACTTTTCTCAAGACCAAGAGCCATTGATCCTAAGGGTTTCCATTAATTGGTCCAACCTTTTTGGAAGCTAGGCAAGTTGATAGCTGGCAGAATATCTTCTGTTAGCAAATCCCCAAATTGAATTATGCATTCTGTTCTGTATAAAATAGTTTACTCTAAATCCTGGAATGTGATTGGCTAGAAAAGCCGGCATAGGGATTGGTTCACTAGGAACCAATCCAAAAGAGCCTCCAAAAGGCGGC
>BHFT01043648.1:0-24682 GCA_004320025.1 Laticauda laticaudata | reverse complement strand
CCTCCCCAGTCCCAACTGATAGGCTGGGTCTTCTTTTCTTGCCCTGCACAGAGAACAGAGCTGGAAAGCAGGATAGTAGAGTGAGGAGGGAATGGGATTTTGCAGTAACCATCCTCCAGGAGTGGGGTGGAAATGGAGACTTTTCAGTATTCTTCCCTTTTCATGCCACGCCCACCAAGCTACGCCCACAGAATCTCACCACTGATTGATATGTATACCTTGCCCTATAAGAGTTAACTGGGAGGGTTTGAGTGAGAGAAGGAAGCTCTCACAAAAGGTAGAACCATCCCGATTGTGACAGGTAGAATGTGGGCCATTTTTAATGACCCCTGATCTGCTACTCAAATGTTGTCCCATTGTATGGCTTTAGGCTTCTACTCCAGTGCATGGTCACCAGTCCCTTGTTATTTTGAATGCCATGTTGATGCCTAACAAGTTGGATCTTCTGATCCAGGTAATGCCTTAGTCACTGCTAAGAGTGGAAAGTTGGGTTGAGTCTTGGATAACACTTCCAGCTAGTGTTAATGTTGGAGTCTATTTTAGTTGACAGAAAAGCTCCAGAAGGTGAAACACTTGAAGGGTATCTACAAAACATTAGAGGAAAACCCTAAAGGAATCCTAAAGGTGCATTTTACCTTTGCTCCTCGCCTAACACATTGGGGAGATGGACGATAACTATCCCTGAATTATGTGGATTACTTTTTGGTTCCTACTATGGATTTTGTGACCCGAGGGACCATCTTTCTTCACGAGCTGCCACCTGTCTGACCAGATCGAACAGATTGGGCTCAGTGCAAGTCCTGTCAGTCAAAAATTGCCAACTGCCGAGGTGGTACAGTGGTTAGAATGCAGTATTACAGACTATTACTCTGATCACCAGCTGCCAGAAGTTTGGCAGTTTGGGTCTCACCAGGCTCAAGGTTGACTCAGTCTTCCAACCTCTTGAGATTGGTAAAATGAGGACCCAGATTGTTAGGGGCAATAGCCTGACTCTGTAAACTGTTTAGAGAGGGCTGTGAAGCACTGTGAAGCAGTATATAAGTCTATGTGCTATTGCTAACTGGTGAGAGCCAATTTTCTGCTATAGCCCCTGCCTTATGGACTTACCTCCCCTTAGAACTTAGAATAACTTTAATGTCATTTTTGAATTTTGTATGTATGTATGTATGTATGGTATTTAGGTTTGTTCGGGTATTTTCCCACATTTTAATAGTTGTGTTTTTAAAGTTAAAATGACGTTTCAGCAGAATCTTCTGCCATATCAGGCACTCGTGTCTTGGAATTTTCTTAAGCATGGGCAGCCCTTTTCATTTGAATTTGGTGCTGGCCTTTGTGCTTTATTTAAATTGGTTTTTTCTCCTCCTTGATTCGTTGGAGTCTAGGTTCTATGTCGATTTGGTCCTGGGGTTGCCCTGTGTTTCACGCTTGATTGGACCTCTAATTTCTTTTGTTGTTTTGGCAGCATTTTTTTTTTTTTGCTCTTGATTAGTTAGAACATTTGGTGTTTCGTGAAAAGGGTGCTTACGTGAAGTTGGTTCGGGGTGTGATGGCTGGCAATTATTTATTAGGAACTAGTTTCATCTGATAGCTGGTGGAGGTGTGTGGGGGCTGGGGGGCTATCAGGGTGGATACGTTATGTCGGGCAGGTGGATTGGCTGTGGGATAGAGATATTTTTGTTTGTGAGATGAGGCTTCAGATATTGACAGTCTGGGTGGAGTCTCTTCTTCTATTCATCTATGAGGTCTTTGATCCAATCTCTATGACTTCTCTGAAATTCTGTGCTGGGGGATTTTATAGTAGATAGGGTTTTGGTGATTGAAGTTCAATGCTATGACCTGGGTGCTTTCCCTTATGTTGGCACGAGTGGAGGAAGTAATGTCCAGCTATTTTTTTTTACTGCATTCTGTGATTCATCAAGGTGGGCTTATTCCTTCTATTGGTCTGTTCCGGATGTATGTGGGCAGAGCATCGATGTGCCAGGATATTCATAAATGCTTGGGTTTTTGGAGGTCATATTGATCTTATGGGGGTTTCTTAGGATGGTGTATTTTTTCTATCCATTTTGAAAGGGTGTCTTGATGATGATGATCAGTCTGATGGTATTATTACTGATTTTGTCTAGTTATACCTCTTATGTAGGGCGGACAGCCTGTTCCATAAGGTTGTGTTCTTATAGGTTCTATTGTGTCTCAGTGTGTTTTGTGGACAGTCTATGATTTTGCTTTTGTGGAGCCATTAGCTGTAGTATTTGGTAGGGTGCATAGTTCAGTGTTTAATTGTTTCTTTGTCTTCCAGGCGTTTGGTGTTGTGGCATTAGTGTTTGAAGCCCAGAGTGTATTTGGTGCTGGATAGTGGTTGGGATTGGGCGTATAACGATATTGGTTGGTGGTGTTGTTTTCTTTTTGGTATATGGTGTGTCCCTTGTGTGCCTTCTGTTCTTTTTGTAGATTAGTATATTTAGGATGGTAGCTTGTTGTTTTGTTTCTTCTGTTCATTGGTAATTTGATTATTGGGGGTGTGCTGCTGTTTGTCATGTTAGGAAATTGTTTTGGTTTTCTTTTCATGGGACAATAAATTTAATTGGGATGTACACTTATAACCCATAGTTTCGGTTTTGTGGGTGGCATATAGCAGGGCTATGAGATGCTGCAACACCCAATCCCCCTCCCCACACAGATCATTCCATGGTAAAACACTAATTGCTCGAACCAAATGCTGGCGACAAGACACATATCATTTTGTTGGATCACAATAGGTTGTCATTGTGGGTTCATAAGCTGTCATGGTTCCAGATCTGGGCTTATTGCTTGGATCTTTCCAGCCTCTTCAGAATTTTAGCTTTCTGGTTGTTTTTGTTAGTTGAGAGATAGTTTCTGTTTCGTTGGGAAGGTGTTTTGGGAGGGGGAGTTGATTATTGGGACACCTGTGGCTGAGTAATGCTCTGTTTTCCCTGTGACTTGATGTTTGGTGAAAGTTTGGGGTACATAAGTTTCCCCTCAGAAATTGTCAGGTCTAGAACAAACATATTTGGGCTTTATAAGTCAGTTTTATTCGGTCATTCACCTATGGCAGAATAATTTGGATTTTAAGCCATGTACTGCACCAACGGATGCCAAAGAGGATGTAATGGACAAAAGCTTGCCATGCCATTGGAAATGTGATGAGCCATTGTGGTACTCCAATGATATGTGTTTCATAGTTTATATTGGAACATCGATCGTCCACTGGATTTCATCACATCAGAAGTTTTTGACTTGCACATACTTTTTCAGGAGATGAACTTTTTCTGGGTGTACGATGTACATCCATGACAATCGGGCAACAAAACGTTCTACGTCATTGTTCATTCCGTTAAATGTTGCTGGTATCTTCAGCATCCTTGGATATCTCGCACTTACATCACTGCAGCTGAAATAAGAAGAAGGGAGGAAGCGAAGGTACTGGAACTGTCAACAAGTGCGTTAGTAGCAAGGAAATAGAAAGGATGTAAGTGGATGGATCTTCTTGTATATAAAGCATTAAAACAGACAAAATGTTTGTATATGGATGTATTCGGATATTCGGATGTCTGGAGTATGCCTAGAGTATGTGGAAGGACTCATGGAACCGTATTTTCTACAAATAAGGGGGAGGAAGATCACCTGGATCTAGTATGAGAGAGTAAGCTCCATGGTGTATATGACCTCTTAATCCTCTGGTCTTGCCTCTTTTCCCACATCTATCCCATTGGTCTTGACACAATGGAATCATAACATTCCATGATGGTAGCTTGGCAATCATTCAAACAGAAAAGCCTGTTCAGACTGTTTCCTTTTCTACGGCAGTGAAGGAGGATGTTCAGAGTGTGTGGGTCGATGATGGGATCAGAGAAGAGTGGAGTTGTGGACTGTATGACAAAGCCTGATGGTGGAGCTGAGGAATGAAGACTTGTGCATTACAGACTTAATGAGGATGCACCAGCATGTGTTTGACAAACTTGGTAGAGTGTCTGAGCCAGGTTTGAACAAGCTGAGGCACCAACTTCCGTCCATACCTGGATTGGACTTAAGGTGGCCTGGGACTTTTGCGGCACCTGGCCTCTGGAAAATACAAGAAATATGCAGTTGCTGAGGGTGCCACACAAAGCATCAGCAAAGTGTGTCAGAGATGTGGTGCGGCCATCATCGAGAATACGTGGAGGAGTCCTCCATTGGTCCACCACTGAAGGAAGGCTGGAGGAAGTTGCAGGAAGAGTGATATCAAGAGGGTGGAATTCTCAAACCGTTGGAGCATAGATGGGACGCACGTTGGGCCTGAAAGCTTCGGCAACTTAGGGTCTTGATTACAACTACAAAGGGTTCTTTCAGTATCATCCCTCTTGCATGGTTGATGCTGATACAAGGTTTTCATCTACTCGATGCTTCAGGCACAGGTCTAGCTTCAGAAAGCCAGGTATCAATGCTAGTGACCTCAAGGATGGGATTGGAACGCACGTTATGATTGGGTTTTTTCCAGATGCCAGACCCTACCCATGACACACAGAAGTGTGCCTACTTTCATCATTGGGAAAGATGATGCCTTCTCCTCAGAACTACCTCATGAAGCCCTACACTTCAGATACTCATGCGGTGAAGAGAGGGCATTTCAACCTACAGGCTGTCCTGGCAAGACGGGTGGTGGGAGAACGCTTTGCATCCTGGCCAGACAGGTTCCAGGTATCGTCTCACACACGCATGACATCACCACTCAGACATGTGAGGAGCTCGGTGTGAAGTTGCTGCAGTCTGCACAATCTCATGACCACCGCTACCCAGCCAGTATTGCAGAACAGGCTTTGTGGCCTCAACAAGGGAATGGGGACAATGGGCTGGGGAATGGAGGCAAGGACTAAACTGATAGACACTGTGGATGTGCAAGGCCCAAGAGTCTCACGTGAAAGCGACAGAAGCCAGCGCACCTTGCCTACAAACATGGTGCAACCCCAGGCTGGAGCAGTGGAGTGGCAAGATAGGATGATAGATGTGTTAATGGATGTCTTCTTGAGCGCTGGTCTCATAATACTGATGAGATTGAGCATGTATGTTGGTGGTCCTTCAATGATTAGGAGCATTAATAAAGAGCTTTGTTTATTTTGAAATGTGTGGATTATGAATAAATTGTTATTGGATAAAAAAGGGCCATATGTGTGGCAGCTGGGAGGGTGGACCATACAGTCCCACTATGCTTGCAGTGGAGGTTTATCTATCGCACAGCAATCCTTACCCATCCCACAATAATCCTTACATCCACAAGCATGCAAAGACTTACCATTTTTTTCAAAGTTTTCCAACACAACTTCATTAATTAATAAGATAATCCTTTATTAATAACTGTTTGTAAACTGTATGACTTTATTAAAAAAGCAAAATGAACCAAGTAAAGGTGTCTTTAGCAAAGATAAAAGCAGCAGGGACTGTGGAGGTGGCTGTGGCTGGAGTGTTGGTCTGAGGTGCTTGGGGTGCTTGGTCCCGAGAGTACAAAAAGTGTTCAGGGAGCTCTCAGAGAGCTGACTTCAGTCCTGTGAGGTTGAGACTGGGATGTTAGGGCCAGGATGATGAACAGATTGTCCGTTGATATGGGCTTGGCTGTGGGGTGGAGGAAGGAGGAGTGTAGTGGGGCTTGTCTGGTCTGCATCTGGGTGAGGACTGGAGTCTGTGGCATGCGATGAACCTGGCGTGGACTGGGAAAGGTCTGCTTCTGCTGTTGGAAGTCCTGGTACTCATAGCTTGGCAGGTGAGGGGGCTGTTGAAGCCATGGAAGGGCTGTGACATCGCTGGATGGAGGAGCAGACCTGGGCTGGGTCAGAGCACAGTTCAGCTGGGCTGGAGGTTTTGTGCAGAAGTGCGTGTGTCTTCTGCTTCATCACCTGATCTGGGTCTTGGGCAGGTCTATGAGAGTCTGGCTCATGTAGGTGATGAAGGGCTTCCGGTTCGAGGATGGTATTTGGCTGTGGACCAGCTGAGAGAGAAGACTCTGTGGTTGGTCTTGATTGTGTCCTGAGCTCCAACAGGACAGTGTGGCTCTGGCCCTCCAGTCTGCTCTCTGCTGCTTTTTCTTCTTTGGAGGTGGAGCTGGGTGTGGGTGGTGGGTTGGTCTCTGGTGGCTGCTGCTTCTTCCTCCATTTGTGACAGGGGATCCTCCACGTCTCTGGCATGGGGAGTGCAGCTGTTGGGGTTTTCTGCCATGGGGCTTCTCCGAGACACCTGTCTGGACACGGTAGCTGTCTCTCTGGTTGGAAGAGGATCTGGCTGTCTGTGGGCTGTCTGGAGGGAGAGGGTATCAGAGGGGTTACTCCTCGTGGCGGACTTCACCCTCCAGGAAACTACACTTGGCCATGACATACATCTCAACAGTCAGTGAGCTTGAACAGGCGCCTGGCCATGTTTCTTGAGGTGCAGCTTGCCATACCCAGGTGTGCATGTGCTTCCACCATCCCAGAGTAGGTCTGAAGGGTAGCCCAGGCTTCTACCTTGTCTCTCCAAAGCGCTGGCTTCCTCTTGGTGTCGCGATAGAGTCTGTGGCCTTTCTCCACAGGTACTCGCTCTCCCTCAGCCATTCCAGCACCTCCTCCTCATGCTCCTTGGAAACGATGTACTGTTTCTCTCTCCTTTTCCTTCCTTGCCTCTTCCTCCCTCTGGCAGGGGCTTGAGCAGCAGGGCTTCAGGGGCTTGAGAAGCAGGGCTTTGAGGGCTTGGGTTGGTCCCATAAGCAGCAGCAACAGCAGGCAGGAGGAGGAGAAACACCAGCAGCACCAGCAACACCAGCACCAGCAACAAGCACCAGCAGCAGCACAGGCAGCAGGAGAAGCACCAGCAGCACTACAGGAGAAGCACCGCAGCAGCAACACGCAGCAACACCACACAGCAGCAGAAGCACCAGCAGCTTAGAGTCAGCGCCAGGGTGGTGGATGGTAGTTCTGTCTTTCTTGCCAGGGATGGCAGGAGTAGGCACAGGCTTTCTCTTCTTCCCTGAGTGACGAACCATGGTGTTATTTGAAGATGTCTGTGGCAGCACGTGTTTCTCTGATGCTGACTGCTTGCGAGCTGGCATTCTTTTATATCCGTGAGCTGACGCAATTCATCCTCCCCACATGTAAGTGAATGCTTTGCATCGCTACGCATCCGCTATGGCATCCTATAGGCGTCCGTGATGCATCCTCGGTCATCTGCTATGCATTGCTGCCTTCTGCTATGCATCCGCTTCGCAATTCGCTCCCCCCCCCCGGAAGCCCTTCGGATGTGTCATCCGCTTCCATCTGCTGTCATCCGCTAGGCTTCCTATGAACATCCGCTTTACATCCTCGCTACGTACTACCCCCGTCCGTTCCTTTCCGTTGTTTTCTGTTCTGTTTATTCAAATTTGGGGCACTTTTTGGAGCGGATAACAACGGATGGAGCCACGCCCAAAATTTTGCTCATCCGCTGTGTCCTTTTTGCGTATGTTTTGCATCCGTTGGCCAGTGGGACCTAGCCTTAAAGCAGCTATTTTCATAACTACAGATATTCCATGTGGACTTCTTGTGGGGGAGGGGGGTTCCTTAGCCCTCTTCCTGCCACCAGCCTTTTTGAACTCTACTGCATCTTTTCGCTCTTGGGAAATCCTTCCCGCCTGGGACTCTAAGCTACATTCCACCACAATAGTATTCTTTGAACACTTGAACAAATGTAACTCATAAGTGTAGCCATTTTAGATTGTCTTAGTACATATTCTTTTTCTTATTTTCTCTGTGGCATTAATGGGAGGAAGGGTTTGGGGCTTGATATATTCTTAAGGGCGGGAGGAGTGGAGATAAAGAGAGTGTTATGACTAGGTGATTTTCTTTCCCGTGGGAAACGAGCTGTCCGGGCTTGGGCCACTGGAGGTGGAGATTTATGACATCAAGCATCATTGAATTACTTCTATTGGAGAATTTGACTTTTAGGGGATGTTTCTAACTTCTAATATTTTGGGATAAGATCTGGAATTACCATGGATTTTGCCAATTTGATGCTTTCCTGAATAAAAGAAATCTTTTTGAAGATAGACTTTGTTATTTTTCTTTTAACATGGATTTCATTACTTGGAACCCTGACCCTTTGGCCATCTAATCAGTAAGAAAATATGAATGGAATGTACTTTTGATTTAACCTGTTGCTTGCTCTTTGAAACTTCCCCCCTTCTTTCTGTTGTCATCTATAAAACGTGTGTACAAAATGTTTTATGATTTGACATTTGGTTCCCCTCACTTCTTGAAGGTGACCTGTACAACACAAAGAAAATCAATTTGATTGCAGATATGGAAGCTATTATTCATGAACCACCCCCAAGGCTTGGTTGGATTTTTTGCGGGGAACCTTGCTACAAGGCTTGGACATTCCTGCTCTTTACCCGTGATGCCTCTGATAAGGGGTAGCCCTTCGACTTGATTAAATATTGGAGTTGTCTCCTGTGCCACTTCGAATTGAGGATTCATTGCACCTCATAATGGGTTTCACCTCCTATGACCATGGGACCTGGCTGCTCATGAGTTCGGGGCCTCAGCATTGATCTGACCATGGGTTTTAATGGGCTAGTATGGAATACAGGGTGTATTTTCCTTAACAATCGGGGCAACCTCAATTGCACCATGACTGGGTTGATGAATTTTAATATGGGGAATGGTCCCATGAACTTTGGCCTCAATTTCTTACTGGGGAGTCTTAACCTTAGATATTTGGTGGAGAGACAGACCTTCTCCCCCAATTAGAATTGTTCTTGTGGGGCTCGGTGTTTGTCTGCCTGTCCGTTATAGGTCTGTGCCACTTTTGCCAGTGCTTTTTTGACACTCTCCCAAGTTGCTTTCAGCATTGACATCCAATCCGTAAGGCTGACTGAGGAGGAGGGGTCCCTTGGATACTCAGGCATTGGGACAAAGTCCATGCCACTTACTACCTTGAAGGGAATTAGTCCCATGCTACTCTGAACAGCATTATTGTACGCAACCTCTGTNCCCCCCCATTGATACTTGGATGAAAGGCCGAGCTAAGACCCTGGGATGACCCAACAGACTGCAGGAACTCCCTCCAAAATTTGGCTGTGAATTGGACCTCTCTTTCTGAGATAATTCTCTGTGGTACTCCATGCAGGCAGTAGATGTGCTTCAGGAACAGCTTAGTTAACTGGCGGGCTGAGGGTAGTCCCCTGCAAAGTATGAAATGTGCCTGTTTAGAAAATAAGTCTATTACAGTCCAAATCACCATGTTTCCCCCACTTTTTGGCAACTCCACTATGAAGTCCATTGCAATCTCCTCCCATGACCTCGTCAGCTCCGCTACCATTTATAGCAGTCCAGGGATTTTCCTGGTTATTCTTCATTGTGGTGCACATGGTGCAACTTTTCACATAACTGTCCATGTTTTTCTTTATGCCAGGCCACCAGAACTGCCTTCGAGCCAAGTGTAAAGTCTTTAAGAACCCAAAGTGGCCTGCTGGTTTGGCATCTGAAGAACTAGGGTGCGTAGGGATTCTGGGACATAGAGTTTTGTCCCCTTCCATGCCAGGTTATCTCTTTTTGTCAAGGTGTGTTGATTGTCCTGAAACCAGGAGTCTGCTAGCAATTTGGTTTTGAGTTTCATAGGTAGGTTGTCTGCGGGTTGGTCTTGCCAATCATACCATTGCCATCTGGTGGTTACTTGGGCAGCTATTTGGGCAGGGGGGATGATAGTGTTTACGACCTCCTCCCTTTCACATTTGTACTGGGGCATGCAGGAGATGGCGTCAGCCAGAAAGTTCCTCCCTCCCAGGATGTGTTCAACAAAGTTGAATCAGTTGAAGTGTTAAGCCCATCAGACTTGTTTGGGTGATAGTTTTCGTGGGGTCTCTTCCAGGTTTTTATGGTCGGCCCAGATTTCAAATGGTCTCTGCCCTCTTTTTCTCATGAAGCCCATCATCTCTCTGTATCCATGAGCTTGCGGGAGGTGTAGGTGCAGGGCTGTAGGCTTCCTTGGTTGTTTCTTTGGAGTAACACTGCTCCCATTGCCACATCACTGGTGGCTGCTTGAATGATGAAGGATTGTTCGGGGTCAGTACTGGTTATTTTGCAAATAGTTCTTTCAATGTTTCAAATGCTTTTTGGCAGGTTAGGTCCCACTGTAGGGGTTGTCCTGGGTGGGGTTTCATTCCTGGACTCCCTGTCTTTAGCAGGTCTGTCATGGGTTTGGCAATCCTTGCAAAGGAGGGGATGAATTGTCAGTAGAAGTTTGCAAACAAAGAAGCTTTGTAACTGTCTGCAAATATGAGAGGACTGCCAGCCCAGAACAGCTTGTACCTTGGCTGGGTTCATCTCTATGTCCTCATTGGAGACTCGGTAGCCCAGGTAGTCCAACTGTGCATGGTGAAATCCATATTTCATCAGCTTGACATACAGGTTTGCTGCTAGAAGGTTTTCTAGTGCCTGGTGACCTAGGGGTATGTGGTTATCCATGGTCTCAGTGTAGATGAGAATGTTGGCCAAGTAGACAAAAAAAGCCTTATAAAGATGTCTGTGTAGCACCTCATTTATTAACTGCGGGGAGCCCTGCAATCCGAAAGGCATGACCTTGAATTGGAAGCTCCCTAGGGGGCACTTGAATATTGTTTTCCATTCATCTCCTTCCCTGATGTGAACTCAATAGTATGCTTCTCTGAGATCTAATTTGGTAAAGACCTTCCCTTTGGCCAGGTGGGATAGCATGTCCTTCATGAGGGGAGGTGGTATAGATTGTGTACACACAGTCCATTGATCGCTCTAAAGTCCACACATCATCTCATTGTTCCATCTTTTTTTTTCTTTTAACAGGACTGGGGCTGCAACCTGTGATTTGGCTCTTGCTAAGTTTTTGTCTATATATTTGCGCATTTCTTGCATTTCCTGGGGCATCATGGTGTACATTTTGGGTTTTGGTAGTTTTGCCCCAGGAATGATTTCTATGGTGCAGTCTGTCTCATGGTGGGGAGATAGGATGTCACACTCAGTCTCGCTGAATACTTCAATGAGGTCTTGATATTCTCTTGAGATCTGTCCAACCTCTGGGGTTTTGCCAGAAGTGGCTGCCAGTTATTCTGGTGAACCACTCTGTGTGGGTGGTGCTTCTATTTGATGATGAGGTAGGGGTTGGGGTCCCTTTGCTATCATCAGTCTGTAGCTACCCCCTTGCCATCAGATGGTCAGGCCCCCCTTGTCTAGCCAGGAAAGACCCAGTATGACTTCATCTGTCATTTTGGGAGCCACTACAAATCAAATGGTTTCCCAGTGATCTGCTAGTTCTAATCTCACTGGTTCTGTTAAGTGAGTGGCATAGGCTCTTCCCAACAGGGAGCCATCTGTTTGTTCGAACTGGATCAGGTGGGTCAGCATTTTTGCTCTGATGCCCAGTTTCAGGACAATGGTTAGGTCAATCAGGCACCTAGTGCAGCCTGAATATATTAGGGCTTGGAAAGTCCCCTGAATTCCTGTTTTTAGGCTGTGAACTGTATTGGGAAGATGAAAGGGTGAACCGGTCCACTCACCATCAGGTTGTTTTCACCTTTGTCATTGCTGTTATAAGAATCTGGCAACTGATCATTGTTGCCTGGGGTTACCCCCCTTTTGGCTGGGTGGGTAGGGACCTCTGCCTCCTGAAAGGACATCTGGGGTGCCTGGGTAGCATGTCTGGGCCCCCGTTATGGTGGTGCTCTGGGGGTTGGTTCCAGACTTGTCTTCAGGTCTGGAATTGTGCACACCCTTGACATATGCCCTACTCCCCCATATCAGTAAGATTTTAATGGACTTTGTGAGAGGGCTGGTTTTAGGGCTGGTAGTGGTGCTGCAATGTCCCATCGGCTGGGTGGTCTCTGATCTGGCTGCCCTCTCTCTTTGGCTCCCAACAGCTTTCTCATATCATTAGCACATAATGCCCCATCAATTATGGCCACTCGGAACCACTCAGAGAGTCAGTTCAGGAAGTCCCAATAGGCACTTACTTTGCTAATTTGCTTGTCCAAGCTGGTTCTGAAAAAATGAAACAGCATCCACTCCGGCAAAAGCAGTATCTTCCCACTGATTCTCTTGAATTCATGGATATGCTCCTTAATGGGCTGCCCTCCCTGCTTTAGGCTGCTGAGCTCATCTTCCGCATATAGGTCCTCCTCTGCCTTCTCCAATCTGACCTCTAGCAATTGTAGGAAGTCATCTATGTCATATAGTTGAGGGGGCTCTTCTCTTGCTTCCCCCTCTAGCCCCTCAGAAATGGCATTTACCCTGGCTCTAGGGGAGGTAGATGTGTCCATAGCATTCCAGGTAGATCTCAGTTGAGTCAAGGAATAAAGCTAGCTGGTCTGGGTCTCCATCAAATTTACACCTGAACCGGGGCAGTTCATTAGGCCCTGCTCCTTCCTCTCCCTGTCGCCCTCTGTAAGCCTGCACTTGAGGTTGCTGACCTTTCTCCCCAGCTCTAGTTCGCACAGGGGGAAGGGACTGCCTGCTGCATGGGGGAGGCACTGGCTGCCACAGTGGACTCTTTTTTCTTCTGGTATGTAGAGAGGGAGGTTGTGATTTTGTCTGCTTCTCCCCACTTCAAAAGGCCCTGTAAAAATTCCCCTCTGTTTTGGGTGGCAAGACAGGCCATCATCTGAGATCCCTCCCTCAGCTGCTCTATGGATCTCCCCGGGGATTCCATTAGGTACTTATCTAGTTTTCTCCCTTCCAATGGAGCAGGTTTCTTTTCTCTGGAGTTGAAGAGAAGCTGTCCTCCTTCTGTAATTATGCTATCAGTTTCTGTTTGCTTCTGGCTGGAAGCCAAACTTTCTGCTGATTGCCTCTGCCATGGCTATGGCTGTCTGCATTTCTCTCCACGCACTTCAGAAGTCGGGGAGCAATGGAAGAGGCCGGGACACAGGCACCCAGGTGATTAATTAGGAGAGTTGGCTATCTATTGGGGTTCTGGCAGTTACTCCAATTAAATCATGAGTCTCAAGTCACACTCCCAAAATTAAAGAGGATTTATTTGAAACTACCATTCTATGTCTGGCACTAACCTAGGTGTAGCCAACTCTGAGACATGTAATTCACTGTCACCCTTGATTCTGCTTTTCCCCTATCCCTCAGGGTGTATCATCCAATGAAAAATGTCCATAGCCAAGAGTCATCAGTCATGCTCTCCAATTAGGCAGAAGCTTCAGCCATCTAATCAGCCTTTGAAGAAAATATGAATGGAATGTACTTTCGATTCCACACTATTGCCTGCTCTTTGAAACTCCCCTCCCTTCTTTCTATTGTCAACTATAAAACGTGTATACAAAATGTTTTATGAGTTGACACTAATGACATATAATTAAAGAGATATGCTATTATATGAGCATCTTTG
Organism: Laticauda laticaudata; assembly: GCA_004320025.1. Lineage (NCBI taxonomy): Eukaryota > Metazoa > Chordata > Lepidosauria > Squamata > Elapidae > Laticauda > Laticauda laticaudata. The sequence continues at coordinate 11,323 of BHFT01043648.1, read as the reverse complement.
TTATATCTAAGAATGATATGAAAAACATTATACAGCACGAGTTTCAATACATGCAAAACTAAGTAACACTTTCAAATCTTCCACCAGACTGGTGTCTGCTGCCTTTATCATTCTGGGGAATGCTTTCATTTTGCAAGGAATCAGTTATAGAAAGAGAAGGAGATGCCATTCCCAGCTGCTGTATCATTTCCTTCAATAAATCCTAAACTGATAATGCTTCCTCTAATATATAGTTTTTACTACCGGTACATTCCCTTTTGGGACAAAACTGTTGTCAAAGTAGTCCAATTTATTCTCTCAGCACTGTGAGTATTATCTATTGAGGGACCAATAAAAAAATCAAATAGGGGTCAGTGTTACAATTGGAAGGCTGGATTTGCACATGCTTAGCACCTAAACTGGAATTTCTCTGGGATGATATAGAAATAAAATATTTTACTGAATCCAATATGCACACATACATACATACATCTCTCAGTTAAAATGTCCTTACAACTTTATATTAAAATGAAAGTACTTTAGATGCAACACAAAAAAATTCCATTTGAAATTTAAGAATTCATTTTTCCCAGAACAAGTCATACTGAATGCTATTAGGAAAACAATCTATAATTCTGAGTAGCTGCTTATGTTACCTGAAATTCAGTTTGTAAAAAAAAGTGAAGGTTTGCAAGTCTAGAACTCAATATGCTGTAAAATAACCTGACAATATGCATTGTTTTATTAAAAGTGTTCTTCTTTTTTTTCTTTTTCAACTTACGATGGGAAACTTGTTATTAATCCAATTCACTTGCTTTATGTACCTTTCTATATTTTCAGGCATGCTGTATGCTATTTGGATGTTGTAGACTTTACCTTGCTTTATTGGAAATAATTCCCTTAATTTAATTGTATAGGATCTGAAGAAATTCAAATTGTTTTCTATTATTTCAACAGATCCCCAAATAGCCTCTAGTGAGGTGGATGGGGTGAATCTTGAAGAAATACGAGAATTTGCCAAAGCTTTTAAAATCCGACGCCTGTCTCTTGGTCTCACTCAGACACAAGTCGGTCAAGCTCTAAGTGCCACAGAGGGTCCAGCCTACAGCCAGTCTGCCATCTGCAGGTAACAAAATGTATAGTCTGTCCTCAGTTCTCCAACCTCATTCTCTTAAGGCTTATTGCTTACTGCCTTTATATTATAATTTTATTCTATTATAATTTTATCTTTATTTTATTTTATGTCCAGCAGAGCAGCCTTATATGAACAAACACTGATATATCTTATCAACTGGCTTTAACACAATTTTCATCTTCCCGCACCCAAGATTTTATTTATTTATGCAAAAACAAATTGGGAACATTAAATATGTTCCTGGTCATAAAAATTAAGGCAGCATGGAGTTGGAGATCCTGTGGCTGTTGCTATCAAACACCAATTAAGTTTCTTAAAGGTAAAGGTTTCCTCTGTTCTAGTCATGTCCGATTTTAGGGGGCGGTGCTCATCTCCATGTCTTCGCTGAGGGAATCAGCATTGTCCAAAGACATTTCTGTGGTCAATGTGGCAGGCATGACTACACTCCAAGGCGTGCAGAACATTGTATCTTCCCACCAAAGTGGTACCTATTTATTATTTGTATTTGCATGCTTTCAAATTGTGCATTTTTATGGTGTGAATTCTGAACAATTATTTTATGTGCCTATCTGCTACGTTTCAGCCTATAACTCCATAATTCATGTTACTCATAAGATGTTCGTGGTGATTTTTATAATATTATTGAGGTGGGGGAAGGGCAAACCAATGAAATATTTTTATCAGGGTTTTTTAGAATTAATTATATAACTTCCTAAAGTGTTTCAAAAGAAAAATATGTGTTTAGAAAAAGGAAAGTAATATTCAAGATCATAGTGAAAAGTCATGAAAATACAGTGGCCTTGATTAAAGAAGCTTGAAAGCAAAGCACCTAGGTCTTCATATGTGTATGTTACTAATCCTTTGTTTATTCATGAGGCAACAAACTCACATAGAGTTTGGTAACAGATTTTTCCTCTTGGACAATGTAGTCTTATAGTTTTCAGCGAGAGCCAAGAAATGAACTCTAAGTTCATTTAAGTGGATTTTGTTCTTGGTTATCCATGAAATGATCTGTCTTTTTATCTGGTCTTTATACTTCTAATGTATTCCCTGTAGAATGGAAGTGTACTTTTCCTGCAGTTTAAGACTAAGGTTATAAATAACATCAGTATGGGGTAGTGAGCTTGCAGCTCACATTTTGCTCAATGATTTTCCATAAAACCCATTGATTGTTGTTAAATACAAAAAGCTCCATAGGTTCCTCTCACTTCTATGGCCTCCCCTACTGTTTTTTCTTATAAGATACCTCTCTGCAGAAAATAACCTTTATTCAGTGCATACAAGGATGCCACTGCTGGGAAATTTGTTTCAAGACTTGGATATTGTTATACCAAAGACTACATACAGAAGCACAAATGTTAATAAGACACTTTAATAATATGAATATGTTTTTCTCATTATTTAATTTTAATGTAATTTATTTTCTCTATATCAATAAATAGATATTTCTCTATAAATAAAATTTGAAACAGCAGGTTTTGTTTTTTAAAGCAATATGTTCAATATTATTATTTTGCTTTTCTTTATAATACTATCATACCTTAATACAGATTATTAGATTTTCTGTTCTTTCAAAGGGTTTTTGAATTTTGATTTACCTGAGATTCTTTTTGGGGGAAGGTTACTGGCTAATTCAGTTTCTAAAGACTCAGGAAGCTTGGAAATCTGTGTCTTAGAGTCCAGAGAACCTGAATTATTACTGATAGTGATTTAAATGTAAACTATTAATGAATAGCAAATATAACCTAATTCAATTCCATAACAGAGTCGCAGTTACATATCATAGAAAACATATAAGAAATTTATTATGAAAGTTGCATCTATAATAAAAGAGATGAACAACTTACAATTGATATCTGTATTCCAAACATGGACAAAAATGTCAGAAGTCACTCAATCATTAAGCAATCCAAAACTACTACAGATAGAAAGGGTTTTCTTCTCTTTAGGTCCTTCAAACATCTTATAAAGAAAAGTTTCTGCTACTTACCTAGGAAAAACAAGAGTCTTAATGCAAAGCACAAAATTTTGCTTGCTTGTGCAAAGAATCCAGCTGGGTTGAGATCAAGACTAAGGCATAATATTATGAACCTATAAGCATAGCAAAGTTATGTGACAGTTCTGAGGAACATGAAAGAGGGGATGGATCATCAGTGCATTGGCTAAGTTGGATGGATCATTATGGTATTTTCAGCTCCAAGTCTTTTAATCCAATAGAGACATGAAACTGACATTTAATGTTTGCCCAAAAAAAAAATAATCTAAGACCATCACTAGAATTATGATTCAGAAGTTTTTCTTAATAGGAAAATCATTTATTTCTTTGTTTTTCAAATCAGTCATTGATGGGTTAATGAGACCTGAGTTTGATTCAAAACTACTTCGTAAATTTTCTCTCAAATATTTGTGACAGTCTGAACAGTCCAAACATAATATATAATTTATTATTGAAAAAGGAAAGAAAGTAGACTTTGTATTCATAGTTTCGTTTTCCATCTCTGTCTCCATCTCAAAATAACAGAGTTATTCCTATTTACTCTACAACACACATTTGAGTTGATACATTTTATCCTAGCATTGAATGGTTCAAGTGAAATGACCTTGTTTGAACTTCATAGCATTAGGAGAAAGTTCACTCCCAAACCATTAGCTTCTTTATATATATAAAATACAAAAATTCTAAAGCAAGTAATAGGAAAATATGGGAGGGAAAAGGGAAGGGGAAAGTGTAGAGCAAAAGGGAAAAGGAAAGAAAATGAGTTGACTTCCAACTCTCTTTGTTGCAGTAGAGTAAGATAATAGCATTAAACTTCAACTTTTTACTTTTACATAATAATATAAACCAGCCATTTCTATAAAAACAAACCTATCTAATCAATAAAACCCAAAATCAAAGTTTTTTTCCCACCTCAAGGATGGAAGTCCAGAAGCGGTTTCCAAAAAAAAAAAAAAAAGTAATTTTCTCTGATCAAAGCAGCCAGTTTGGCCATCTCTACTAACGCCATAACTTTTGCAACCATTCATCCATTGTAGGAATCAAAGTGTCCTTCCATTTTTCTGCATAATCTTGCTGCCATCAATATATATAAATCATCAAAGTTCCATTTTATCCCAAGCCTTTTTCTATTAAACTCAGAAGAAAGGTTTCTGTGATTTTATCTTTTATATTCACTTTGAGAATTTGAGTAAGATAACTTATCTGATGTTAAATACCAAAGATACATCTTATAAAAAATTTCTTTCTAATTATAATTTAGTGTAAATTTTAGAACTTTTGTCCACATATTTTCTCATTGTTTAAGCATTATATTACATCCAAAGTTTCTTGCCCACTGAATCATGCAATGTTTTACATATTCATTCTCCAAATTCAAATTTAATAACAATTTATAGACCTTAGCAATAATGTGTTCATTGCTACCATGCAGTAGGATTTCCAGTTCATTTTTCACAAAATCACTCATAACTCCTTTCATCTTATTTAAACCTTTCTTTCAATAGTAAATATGTAAACCAATGGCAGACATGTCCTGAGTCTAATTCTCTTTAGATTTGATAATAGGATCACCTAAGTTAAAAAATATTATTTGACCATAAGTCCACCAGTTTTGTTTTGCCGCTATTTCCTTTCTTAAAAAAGCTTCCTAGGGAGACATCCAGAGAGGCATCTTCATAAAGCCTTCCTTTATATTTATTCCAAACTCTTAGGATAGCAAGCCTACCAAAATGGTTATTAAATTCAACATTTACTTTAATCTTGTCATACCATAAATAGCCATGCCATCCAAATCTTAATTTGTAGCCCTCTAAATCAAGTAACTTCTTATTCTGAAGATTAACCTACTCTTTTAGCCAGATCAAAAAGTACAATACAATTTAAAATCTGATAAACCTAAACCTGCTCTTTCCTTAGCATCTTGCAGTCATTTGTGTCTAATTCCTGATTTTTCCCCCCTCCCAATATAAACTTGGAAATATCTATCCACTATTTTTTAAAGGCAGTATAAGTTGCAAGTCTTGGTAACATCTGAAATAGAAAAAGCATCTTTGGTAATAAAACATTTGTCTTAATTACAGAAATTCTACCCATTCATGATAATTGCAATTTATTACATCTTAGTAAATTCTTTTTGATATCATTCTAACCATTAGCTTCTTATAAGTGTAGCAAATTCAATAGTCTAAAGGCTAGTTTGGGGAGAGGTGTACAGAGAGCCCTAAAAATTAATTTATGCATCCTCTCTAGTTATTATCATTGAGATACAAAGTTACATGAAATATTTTTGTTGTTATTTATATGTATATTAATAATGGAGCATCAGCTGAGAGCAATCACTTTTCTGTAACAATTGGACTTGAGATTGATAGACTATTTCTGCTTTTAATCTCATACACATTTTGAAAAGGTATCTCAAGGATAAAATTGGACTTTTTCTGGGAATGAATATAAAACACTACAAGTGTTGTACCTTATGATTCTTGACTCTTGACGAATATATCTTTTCTTTTATGGACACTGAGACATTTGCACCAAGACAAATTCCTTATGTGTCCAATCACATTTGTCCAATAAAAAATTCTATTCTATTCTATAATCATTACAACTAGTGGATAATGTAATTCTTTAAAATAGCTTAATTTTAAGAGAAATAAAATATTCAGCTTAGTTTAGAAGTGTTTTTGCAGGTACTGAAAACTGACTTGTAAAATCTGGTCCAGTGAAAGAGTTTTGATGGTAAAATGAGACCTAGAAGACCTCATTTACAGGAAATGATATCATTTGGCACAGTGTATATTAGTTCAGTTTTATGCTGGGTTTTATCAGGAAGACATGAGTTTCTCATAGCACTACTTGTGGGGATATTCAAAGTAATTATAATGTGTCCTGCTATTTGAACTGAAGATTACAACTGCTCTGGAGATTTTGAAGGGACATGATATTAACTTCTGACCAGTGAAAATTGGTTAACAATGAAAATGAAAACAAAACCTGAACTTAGGAGGATAACAATCTCTCTGTGAAATTAAAATAATAGTTTATACTATAGAAAAAAACTAATTTCCAGGAAAAACAAAAACAAAAAACTCCCCCAAAGAATCAGTTGCTGTCATTTCTATTTTTAACATTTGTGTTCAGCTTTATCATAGTAGATATTGTTTTGAACATGCTTAAATCTGTAACATACTGTATATCTTTAAGAATAGTCCCCTCAAGGAAGAGTGGTGTCCTTCCACTGCAAATACAAGTTCTTCTGGATGCAGTTTCATCCATTTCAGTGAAGTTGGTCTACCTAGACAAATAGACCAAAGGACATGGGGTCAACATGCTTCACAGAAATAAATTGAGAGGCCCATCTACACCAAAGATAAATTTGAGCCTCTGATTTCACACAAATCTCCAGATTGAAGAAACTAGTTAGATGGAATAGCATTTTGTCAGTGTGATTGTATTTGTCTGTCTGCTTGCTGAAATATATCAATAATTGTAGACATGATAATTTTTCATAACCAGTTGTAAATTATCTCTGCCAGTCAATTAGGCAGACAGGCAGGAAGTCCCACCCTGGCAGAGCATCAGTGTAAAGACTCTTCTTTTTCAATTTTCCCCTCAGACACACCATCCTGAGAAGCCACTTTTTCCTACCACAGGAAGCCCAAGAGAACACTATAGCTAGCAGTCTGACAGCCAAACTGAACCCTGGCCTTTTGTATCCTGCCAGGTTTGAAAAGCTGGACATCACCCCTAAAAGTGCCCAGAAGATAAAGCCGGTGCTTGAACGGTGGATGGCTGAGGCTGAGGCCCGCCATCGAGCAGGTATGCAGAACCTTACTGAATTTATTGGAAGCGAACCATCCAAAAAGCGCAAGAGGCGCACTTCCTTCACCCCACAAGCTCTTGAAATCTTGAACACGCATTTTGAGAAGAACACCCATCCCTCTGGACAGGAAATGACAGAAATTGCACAGAAACTGAACTATGATCGGGAAGTGGTTAGGGTATGGTTCTGCAATAAAAGGCAAGCACTGAAGAATACAATTAAACGTCTAAAACAGAATGAGCCTGTGACAACAGCCCCAATGGAGCCCTTAACAGACTCTCTGAAAGAAGACTCTTAAATGGATAGATTTAACGGGGAAAACACCCAGACCAAAAAAAAAAAATGGACATATGAACATTGGAAATTTGTAAAGATGCTTTTTCTCATCTTTGTAAGTAAAAGATTGAAAAAGCTACAAGTTGGACTGAAGATTTATAAATGTCTGTGGGATTTCCTAGGAAAAAAAACCACAGCACTTAGGGTGTGGGTGTGTGTGGGTGTGTGTGGATGAGTGTATGTTACAACTAGTTCCAATAAGCCAATTTTTTTCTTAATGGACTTAGAAATAAACCAAATAACTATTACCTTTTCTGTACATTATGGACATGTGAACTTTGTTTGTGGAAAAAGAATACAACAAGGACAAGGACAGCAAACATTTAAATGCTCTTAGGAAGCAAGAGAGTACAAGCCTGCCACCTGGAGGAGTGATTGTAGTCTTTCAGGTATCAAGTGCTTCTTCACAAAGAAAACTATTAACAAAAGTCAGAAACATGACATTAAAACTAGATTGTTGGTCAACTCTTTTGGGAGTGTTACATTGTGTTTTCTATTTTTACATTTGTCGTTTACAGAAAGGAAACAATAATAATTAAAGGACTTTCTTTCCCCCTGCACCTTCTCACACATACCCAGCACGTGAGTAGATTTCACTTGGTTTGAGCTACATTGCTCAACCCTATGTTGATCATATGCAGTTTTGTGATCTCCAAATGTTTGTGTGCCAAAATGACAGTTTGTTTCCCTAAACAATGTGTTGTGGGGTTTGTAGACTTTATTTGCAATTAGAGTGATCTTTCATTTTAACTGACCTCCATATTAATACCACTGAAATGTGTTTAAAATACAATTTTTAAAAAGTGCACAAATTGTAACAGTCAGTTCAAGGACACATAAAGTTACTTGAATTTTCACTTACTGTAAACAACTTGTGATTTTCTCTGTTCTTTGGCTACAAATTGGACAGGTTAACAAAGCTACTTTTGTAATACAATTATAAACCATTTGGTCCAAAATACAGTGTAAATGCTTATGATTCTTTCTATGTCAACCAATTTCTCTCTGATAACCAAAGAATTTCTTGGGATTCTAATGACAGACAAGTGACTGGCAAAGTAATAAAATAAGTAGAACATTGGTTAGGTTTGATTTATTTTAACTAAAGCATTTCTTTTGCTGTTAATGCTTTTGTTATTTATTTATTTATTTGTTTGTTTATTTATTTATTCATTCATTTACTTGTAGCATTGCAACCATCAAGACTGTGGATGAACTCAGAAGTGGTTTTATGATTGCTCAAAATGACTAATTACAAAATGAATATTTTGCAATGATTTATTTATCATAATTTGGTGGGGGAGGAAGCATTAAGGAGCAGAGATATCCTATGCAAACCAGCTTTGTGGACAAAAGGCATATGGTGTGAGTTGTAGAGGTCAGTCAGAATTGATTACGTTTATATTTAAAGGTTGGGACTTGAGTTCTGCTCATTTATACATCAATGCTAATTCCACACCAGACTCTTTGAGTATGTTTGAATTTGAGCCTATATAAGTGAATAATTCTTAGTTGATCTTAATGTAAATCCAAAACCCTTTTTCTCTTCGAGCAAAACTACTCCATTGTAACTGAGTATAAAACATCCACAAACTGCAGCCTTCAGGATTCCATCTGCTCACATATTCTTTTCTGTCTTCCTGGAAGACAAGAAGAGCTAATCTTAAACAAATCAGTTGCAGGATAAACTGTTCCATTCTAGAAGTTTATTTATTCTGATTACAATTAATTTTATATTTTTACTGGAGTTCTAATGTACTTTTCAGCTTAAATAAATTTGCACAATACAATCTTTTAACAGATTATTCCTGAGATGTTAAAAATTACTTGTAACACTTAATGTACCACTTCCAATCAAGTTTGGTTTTGTGCCAAGAATAAGCTCCATAATCACATACTGACACTATGTGAGCTTCAGTTGACCACTAAGCATTTAATGGAAATGGAAAAGATAGATTCTTCCTGTTTCTTAAAATTCCACAGGAGCCAAATAAATTATTGTGTTTATAAATATCCTATTGCTAGAATAGAAATAGTTAAATAAAATCTTTATGAAAACCATTCATTCTTATTCTTCATATATTAGTAAAGGACATAACACTACATGAACAAAAGAGTAAGACTTTCCAAGAAGCAGATTAATTACTTTAGCATCCTAAATATATATAAAATAAACATCAAGGCATCACTAAATGTGGGGCTATGGCAAGTCCACATTCATCAGGTTTTAGATTGATTGTGATTGTTCACCTTGTCAGAGTAGATTTCTGCTTATTTTCAAAGTAATGATTCAATGGAATGATTATTTCTTTGGGATTAGACCTTTAGAAACTTAGGTGGATTTAGTCTGCCATGATAACAAAAAATGCAAATGTTTAGGATTCTTCAGAAAAAGAAAAGAACATTCTGTTATACAATCTAAATTGTTTAAATTATACTTTAGTTAGCAAGAACTATAAAGTTTCTGTATTGAGCAAACTTGATAAAACAAAGAGGACAAAGTTTTCAGTTCTTTCATATTCAGTAAAGCTGTTTTTTCTCACTCTTCAAGATCAAAGGTTTCCAGTAATTAATAAAAAAAAAAACAAAGCCTCAGTAGCAAAAAGCCCACCCCATTTCCAGATTTGGTACAACTATAGGAAGAAGAGAAGCTTCCATTTTAAAAAAGCCAGTTCATAATAGTGTTTGAGCTTTGCTTTCCAATTAATCTTAATTATTCAATTAAGCTTCAGCTTCAAAAATTCTGTTTTAAGCTTCACTTGTTTCTACTAAAATTTTGAGTGAAAATAAACTATTGTATAATTCACCCAAGTTCAAATGGACACAAAGTCTGTGGTTATGGTAATGAAAGTTTTCTTACTCTTCTTTCATGCTTATGCTGAACTGTCAAGAATTCAGAAAGGAGTTTATTCATAAAATATTAATCTGAATTTTACTATTATGCTGAGTGATCTGTTAATTATACATTTTCTGAGTTCAGTTCGAACAGTGAGCAAGAATTAATTAATGGTAACACGTATTGTTAAATTATTTCTGTGCTTTGTTCCTGGATGTGTCATTTTCTCTTTTGCTAGTAAAAGTCTAATCCTACAATTTTCTCCCTTCTCTGCAAATCCATGTGATGTACTACATAACAGGATATACAGCTTTGTCACAAACTCCTGCATTGCATCACTGTATAAGCAGCATCGCTTCAGTGTTTGAGACAGTATCCTGCCAATATGCTTACATGTTGAGTGTACAGGTTCAAATGAACAGCAAAATATCAAATTCATTTAGAACTTTTCAATTTATGTTATAATCACACAAAGAAGTAAATAAACAAAAAAGGAAAAAGGAGCTAAGAAGGAACAATTAGAGGCATGTCAAAGTCCTCAAGCTATAACCAAAAAGAAACATGTATAATGCCTTTGCTCGTCTTCTCAAAGCTGGACCAAAGCTCATTGTATGTAGGTATATGCACATTGTATAGATATGGCTAAATGTTGCTGACAATCTTGCAATACTAAACTGTTACTATCTTAAAAAAAGAAAAAAACAAACTGTTCATCAATGCTTTACTTCAGCACTCTATTGTACCCAGTTCATGAGCAACATTGAATTAATTTAAAATAAAAATTAAAAATAATTTCCATGTAAATGTTTAATTGTAAGAAAAACTGTTTCAGTGACATTTTGTATCAAGCTTTTCGTCTTGTAGTTTGCTTGTTTCCAGTTCGAACTTATATGGGCCACATTAATTTGTTTATTGTTGACAAAGTGTTTCTTTTTTAACTTTAATTAATTTAAAGTTCCACAGCTTTACAAGCATCCCAAACAATTGTCAAATTAATTCCCTTAAGTTAAAAAAGAAAACATTAAATTTAATTATAATATAAATTAATTTATATTATATATCCTCATATATAATTATAATTATATATATGTGTGTGTGTGTGTGTGTGCGTGTGTGTGTTTTTAAGTTTTCGTGGGTACTTACATGAATTCAGTTCAGCTTCCTTCGGGTATTATCCCACGTCATTGTAGTGCTTTTAAAGTTGTAGCAACGTTTCAG
>BHFT01043647.1:0-25049 GCA_004320025.1 Laticauda laticaudata | reverse complement strand
GGAACATTTTTCTCGTCCGCTGTGTCCTTTTTACAAATGTTTTGCATCCGTTGGGCAGTGTGACAGGGCCTTTATGTTGGTGATATTGTAGATCTTGTAGATCCTAATGGGATCTCCCAAACCAGACTGGAATTAACCAGGAGGATTGAATAAAAACAACTCTGTTATCTGTTCTTAATGGTTAAAAATAAATGTCTGGGATTGGACATTGTGCAGGTCAATAATAGGACTACAGTTGATGTGGTGAGCAGGCTATAAGGTTCAGTTCTTTCTGCCAGGAAAGTATGACAAGGAATTGCATAAAATTGAACAATGATTTATACAAAAGGTTTGTGTATATCCATTTCACCCACTTTTTTCTTTTCTTTTTTTATGCAGAGATGTGCTTAAAATGTTATGTTGAAGCCTTCAGGAAAAAATGGAAAGATGGCTACTGCTGTCTGGTCTTTTTGGAGAAAGAAATTGGGAGCTTAAATTAGTATTTTTGTTTATTTATTTATGCAATGCATGCAATGGGATTCGTTTATTTTACTAGAGCCAATGGCAATATCAAGGATCTTTCAGTGGTATTTTGTCCCTGGTTTCCTCTCTCTCACTGTCATGGTTCTTTTTTTAAAATATTATAACCATTTGATTGATCCAGGGTCCAGACAGACACAAAAGCATGAGCTTCTCAATCAAGTGGCTTCTATATATTTCACTATAAGGAATAGGGAGATTCTTTATTTTCCATAACAAAGAATTTAAGTAAACTTGGAAAATGTTCAAACATATATGAAGGGGATCTATGACAATTTGCCATGGCCAACTCACCGTGGCCAATTTGCTGCAGGGCAACTTGCTGCAGGACAAGAGTTATACTAATGTCAAAGAAGTAGAATAATTGAAGAAAGGATGCAAAAGGAGGGACCGAATGAAATGTAAATGAAAATTTTTTTTTTTATTTATTTTAAATAATTAAATAGAATTGTTAAATTGTCCAGCAGCAAGTTTTCCTATAGTGAGATGACCTTGGCGAGTTGTCTTGCCGTGAGTTGGCCATGGTGAGTTGGTGCTGGACAGTTGGCCATGGCAAGTTGGCCACAGTGAGCTGATTGTAACAAATTGTTCCATTCTGATATGAAGATTGACCTTTAAATCTTAAGCTTTGGAATAAAACTTGAACTGACCCTAAATTACCAACATCTGCTGAGCACTTTCCAGCAGAAACTAAATCATCATCATCATCTTAATTATCATAATCAAAACTAGAGGTCTCAAATACTTTGATCTTTCCTTTTCAATGTGGAATTTTGGCAACATAGTCCTAGTTCTGAAGAATATTTAAATTATCTTTCAAACTTTTCCTCTTTTTTAAATTCCACTGAATGGAAATATTTTGATTCATATTGTGGCTTGTCAATGATTGAAGAGAGAGACTCAAATTAGAGCATTGTAAATGTTACACAAAGATCTTTTGTGCTGATGAGAAAAGGAGATGATTGTAATGCCAATGAAGTATAATTAGTAGTATTACTTTTGGTAGTAGTATTATTTTTCATGTGCCTATAACTAGACGTAGTACAAAATAAGACATTCCGATTTCAAAAATTAATAAATATTTCATTACAGTCCCATTTAAAATCACAACTAAAATATAAAGTTCCCATAATCTGAATGATCCATAACATTTGGTCTAGTGGTTAAAGTGTCATGTTAGAAACCAGGAGATGGTGAGTTCTAGTCCTGGTTTAGGCATGGAAGCTAGCTTGATGGCTTTGTCCCAATGACCAGGAGACCAGGAGTTCTAGATCCACCTTAAGCATGAAAACTAACCAGGTGATTTGGGGTTAGTCACTTTCTCTCTAAGCCCAACTTACCTCACTGGGCTGTTGTTTTGAGGAAAACAACAAGAAGGAATGTTGTGTGTATTCACTGCCTTAAGCTATTTATAAAAATAATAAAGTCCGGATATAAACAAACTAAAAATTGACAAAATCCTCCAGAAAAGGAAGATTTTAAAAATGCTTTTTAAAATTCTGATAAATCAGCCTGAAAGTGTAATTCTGATTAAAGTTGACTCAAAATGGAGAAAAACTCACAACTGTGATGCAGCTATCTTGGTGGGAGTAGGTACCTTTGAGCCTGTCCAGAAAACTTCATTGATAAAAGCCTTGATTTGTACAAAACCTGCTTTTAAAAAGTGCCAAGGATGTGCAGCAGCACAGCGCACTGCTGTTTGTGTGCAACTGCAAATATTATTCAACTGGCACTTAGGCAAAACAAGAATATATTGATTAATTGATGGAATCCTTGCTGCTCAGATACTCCGAAGTTAATTATGGGAGGGCAACATGAAGGGAAAGTAAAAGAAATTAGTTCTTTTGCCCAACAAAAACCTGAAAGAAGATAGACAGATGGGAGGGAGCCCACAAATCTGGATGAAATGCAGCTGTGTGAAAATAAAGAAAGGCAACCTGAATAGAAATGTTTCATTAAATCGAATGTCAGGAATTTTTTTTGGGAGGCACTGATCCAGTTATGGTGGGGTGCAAAAATCAAGAACAGAAGAATAGAGTTAGAAGGGATCTTGGATGTCTTCTAGTCCAACCCAGGGGTAGGATTCAAATTTTTGAACAACTGGTTCTGTGGCTTAGTTGGTGGGCGTGCTTTGGTGGTCATGTGACTGGGTGGACATGGCTTGGTAGTCATGTCATTGGCTGGGCATGGCCAACTCAATATCACTCAATATGATCATGGCACACATCATCTTGCCTGGCCTCTCATGACTGTGGGGATGCTGCAACAGTCGTCAGTGTGAAAAACGGTCATAAGTCACTTTTGTCAGTGCCATTGTAACTTTGAATGGTCACTCCACACAAGCAAAGTACCAGTAAAGGAGGGAAAAATAACTCCAGAGATGTTCCTGAGACAGGAAGTCTAGTCCTGCCAAGAATGTAATAAGGGTTAACAGAGAGGCAGTTTCTGTAAGCAACACCAGAATGTTTCCTTCCTGGCTTCCTTACAGGATTAGGCCAGTCATTTCTTCTAACAACAGTTTCTCCGAACTGCTTAGAATGTTAAGAACCGGTTCTAGCGAATAGGTGCAAACTGGGAGAATCCCATCCCTGGTCCAACCACCTGCTCAGGCAAGAAACATTGTACCATTTCAGATAAGTAGCTGTCCAGAATCTTCTTAAAAGCCTCCAGTGATGAAGCACTCACAACTTTTGGAGGGAAATTGTTCCACTGGTTAATTGTTCTCACTGTTAGGAAATTTCTCCTTAGTTCTACTTTCTTAGTTTCTTTTCTTGGTTTCCATCTTTGTCTTGGCTTCAGATGGTTCTTGGAAGAGAAGCGAAATGTCTTCAAGAGAAAAAAAAATATGCTTAGATCTGGTCCATAAGGCCACCCTGGAAACAGTGAAGGATTGTCCTTCAGTGCCTCTGCCAGCAAAAATGGAGCTCGGGAGCCCGTTTTCTCTGGCAAAGCACTTAGGCCACCTCAGGTGCCTCTGACACAAGTGATGTTGAGCTGGCCACACCCACTCCCCCCCCCCGAGATCAAACACAATCCTGATGCAACCCTCAATGAAATCAAGTTTGACAATCCTGCCATAGACATTCATCTTTTTTTCCATCAAGCTTGGAAGAGTTGCTTAACCACTTAGTGTTGTGGTTTGCTGGCATCTGGTGCGGATGCCAGAGATATCAGATAGTGATGAAGAAAGGGAACCAGTCAGAGAGTCTGGCAACAACTTGGATGAGGGTTTTGCATCTGATGCAGGGATGAGACCAGGATGATCTGGGAGTGGGGTGCTGCCTTTGGAGCTTTTGGAGTCTGGCAGCAATGAAGCAGAGGCCCTAGGGGAGCCTGTTCCCAGTGCGTGTGTGTGCAGAGCTGCTAGAAGGTGAGAGCAGCTGAAGCAGAAGAAGTGACTCAGGAGTAAGGCTGGGAGGTGATTGCCCCTCCCATAAGGGATAAAAGTCAGATCTCAATGATGAAGAGCTTTGCAGGAAACAAAGCAATTCAATAATCTCCAAGTCCTTCACAAAGCTCTGTACTCTGATTGTTTTTTATCTAGGTTTTTGGGTTGGTTTTATGTTAAATCTTACTTGGACTTCTGTTTCTTGGCAAGCATTCTATAGCACTGAAAAGCATGCTCTTATCTGGAGGAACTGTGTATAATGAGTTTTGGCTGGGAATGCAAATAATTCCCAGTGTCACATTAAAAAAGGTTTTACTTTTAAATTCAGTTTGTGTTTTGTTATGTTTGATGAAGCCTGGGTCAGAACACTTAGCACCAATCGGGCTTATGCACAAAATAACTTATACATTGACTCGAAGTAGATCCCCGATTGGGCCAAATAGTATTTGGCAGATGAATGGAACCATTATCCCAAAAATGTTACAAGATGTGTTGCACCTTTTCTCTTAAGGGAAAAAAATGTCGTTTAGAACAAACCAGCATTGTTTTCTGGCTGGGGAAAATATCCCGATTAAGAGAAGATAGTATTCTAGGTCCCATTTCCATAGATTGGTGTGGCAGAACAACTAGCCCTGAAGAAATGGTGATCTTGGGTTGGATTAAATAGTCCTATCTTCAAAAGAAGCATTTATGCAAAAAGGAACTTCTGTTTGCTGAGATTCACTCATGATTCATTAATAGTATTATTAATCATAAATTAGTTTTTTCCTGAAAAATCCCTGGCAAACATTACCCAGGACTCATGCAACCTACCACTGAAGCAACTTCCTGTGAATTACAGGATTTCTTTGAAGTGAGAAAAGTTAAGCGGCTTCCAGAATTATGGGACTGACAATAGACTTGGCTTCAACTCCCTGAACGTTGACAGTCCATTTAATTGGTTAAACAAATGATCAAACAGGACCCTAAAATCAAGAAAATATAGGTTGCTTGCTCTGAAGAAAATACATTTGTCTTGAATGTAATAGTGTGATTGATTAAGGCAAAGTATTACTTATGGGCCTGTTTAACTTTGGGGGGAAACGCTTGAGTTTCCAAAAGCCTTTATTTCTCCCAAATTGTTTGGTTCTTCATTGTTGTATTTTTTTCCCCTCAGTTTACCCTTAAGACAGCTGCTATTTTGCATGTAAGTCTGAATAAAAAAGATGCCAGTTTAGCTGTCTGGCAATGCCCTGTGTGACACTTCCTCGCTTTGAATTAAATGACATTTGTCACACTTAAGCACAAACAATTATTAATAATTTTCATTTCATTAGGAGCACTACAATGAAATGTCAACAACTTTTTAAAAATGCAGCAGGAGTGTACAAATTAATTTTGATTTTCAGAAGTGTAATTATTTTTGTTAGTACCAGACTGTGTAATCATTTTGGGTGCTATTATTCGTTCAATCAATTATCCTAAGATATACTTATCTGGTCTCAAACATAATTTCCTACTGTCACCTGTTTCTGGAATTTTTATTTTTTGTTTAATGGAAGAACATTAGAAACCGGATTTTGTATGACCCATATGTTGTAGTAAAGAAGAGAGAAGAAAAATGAAGAAACTATAACCTTCTGCTCTGCTTTTAAATAACAACATGTGCTTTGTGAAATAAATACGTTGTAGAGTTCTAAAAGACCAGCTTTGCAAATTCCTGGGTGTGCCATATATAGAAATATTAAACAATATAGTATGCAAATCAGCTGGAATCCTTTCAGATTTAACAACTGACATTTGTTCAAAACCATAAATCAGTCTGTTTTTCATGCTTTCAGTTTTGGAGGCAACATAATACGATCAACCACTTGGAGATTTGCGATTTAGGTTAGAAAATGTTTTGACCATAGAATATAATGGAGAAATATCAAAATGACTGCAGCTGCTTCGTTATTTTGGCTGAACTAAATGGAAAATATGCTAGATCTTAAAATAGTTTAAAGACATTTATTGTATTTTTAAAATATTTTCCCTGAATCTGGTATGATAGATGAATGGAGCAAGAAAGGAGAGTTATAGAACTTCCAAATGGTTTAGCAAAGAATCTACAGAGAAACTGCATTAAGCCAATGCAAAATAAAAACTTGGAAAAACTGGTTTTAAAAAAATAAGATCTTACTTTCCATCTGATTCCTTTCAACTGATAAGGTTCATGAATAAAGTTGGCATTTTGGTGTGTGTGGGGGGGGAAATGACACTGTAGAATGTCCGCTGATAGGATCTTTTGTCATGTACATCTCTTCATAATGGAAAATTATGTGTATAAAATGTGGCTGCAATTCAAAATGTCAATTTCTCTTTGAAACTAAGAAGAATTTCTCCCTAGAATTTAGAAGAAATTTCCTAATGGTGAGAGCAATAAACCAATGGAATAGCTTGCCTTCTGAAGCTGAGAATACTCCAACATTGGAGATTTTCAAAAAGAGACTGGACGGCCATTTCTCTGAAATGATATGGGATCTCTTGCTCAAGCAAGGGGTTAGACTAGAAGACCTCCAAAGTCTCTCCCAATTCTATTATTTTATGTTTTGAAATTCACATTTAAAGCTGATCTGAACAGATCTCCAAACTGAATTGATTTTCAGAATCAGACTACATTGTGTGTGCTTGTTTCAGGATTGGTAGGTATTTAAGAAAGAGGTCAATAGGATGGTAAACTGGATGGGATTGGCCAAATAAACAGTAAAACAGAATTACTTGTTCTACACCATGCTAATATGGAAATTCTTTCTAGGTTCTCTGTCATTAGTTCCACTTGATCAGCTAAATGTCTGAATTCTCACCAAATTGTCTGAATATTCATAATGCATTACCCCATAAACTGAACAGAGTTGGTTCACACAAAACAATCAACAACCTTAATAACTTTAAAATGCAGACTATATTTTTATAGCTAATAAATTAATTGTAGCATGTTGTGTGACTTTATCTGCTCATTGCTAAACTAAATGTAATCTTGTTACATTAGCTTCTGGTATGGAACTGTCAATACAGTAGATTTTAACTGAAAGTTAAGGGATGGGACACAAACTCCTAACACTAAGAACTTATTTACAGCTTTATAGATCAACAGAGTTGGTAGGGACCTTGTAGGTAATCCAGTCCAACCCCCCACCCAAGCAGGAGATCCTACACTATTTCTGACAAATGACAGTCCAATCTCTTCTTGAAAGCCTCCAATGATGAAGCTCCCACAACTTCCGAAGGCAACTTCTGTTCCATTGGTTGATTGTTCTTACTGTCAGAAAATTTCTTCTTATTTCTAGGTTGAATCTCTCCTTATTCACCTTCGATCCATTATTCCTTGCCTGGCCTTTAGATGCCTTGGAAAATAACTAGACCCCTTCCTCTCTGTGGCAGCCCCTTAGATATTGGAAGACTGCTAATCTTCCTGGTCTTTCTCTTCATTAGACTAGTCATGCCCAGTTCCTGCAACCATTCTTCATATGTTTTAGTCTCCAGTTCCCAAACTGTTCAAAAATAAAGTAAGTTGCTCAGAAAAATGGTGGAATTCCTTTCATTGCAAATGTTCAGGCAAAGGCTAGACAGCCATCTGCTAAAGGATGCTTTCATTTCGATTAAAAGGGTTGGATTTGGATGAAAAGAATTGCTGTAAATGGACTCTTGAATGACTTCAGCTGACTTCACAATATTACTTTACATATCAATATATATCAATATCTATCTATTTATCTATCTATCTACATACATGCATATTTATTTTTCAGTCATTATGTAGTCTTAACACCTTCAAGGCTGTGTGCACTATCAAGTGAAATCTCCATGGTCATTTAAAAAAACTGTTTTAACACAACAGATATTGGGTAAAATGTATTAATCAATGCCATGCATAGGTGTTACATTGAAACAAATATTAACAAAGTGGAAAAGACAAAAATTAATAAGATAGAGAATGTCAGGTTCCCTAGAGGCTTTATCTCCAATCACAGTATGAATTCTTTTTTAAAGAACAAGAGAACAAAAGAATCAACATATGACAGGAAAAATAAGGATAAAGTTTGCTTTATTATGCTTTAGTGATACAACCATGTTAGTTGGAAAGAAGCTTACAGGGTCATCTCTTCACTTAAGCGAGACCTGAATTGCAGGCATCCCTTGGTTAATGACCACTCATTCAGCAATCATGCAAAGTTACGTCTGTGCTGAACAAGGAGGCTTATGACCAACACTCAAAGTTGCAACCATCAGAGCATCCTTGAAATCACAAGATTGAAATTTGGGCACTTGATAATTTGGGCATTTGGTTCAATTACTATGGTAGTAGTGTCCCACAGTCATGTGAGGCCACTTCAGTGGTGGTATGCTATTGGTTCGGACTGGTTTGGCTGAACAAGTAGTAAAAAAAAAAACTATTGGTATGGCCCAGAGATGGTATTCAGCAGGTTCTGACCAGTTCTGGAGAACTGGTAGTGGAAATTTTGAGTAGTTCAGAGAACTGGCAAATACCACCTCTGACTGGTCGCACCCCCATCTATTCCCTGCCTCTCGAGTCCCAGCTGATTGGCTGGGTCTTCTTTTCTTTCCCTGCACAGGAGAACGGAGCTGGAAAGCAGGTTAGTGGAGTGGGGAGGGAATGGGTATTTTGCAGTAACCTTCCCCTGCCATTCCCACCAAGTCATGCCCCACAGAACCAGTGGTAAAAAATTTTGAATCCCAGCACTGATATGGCCAAACTGGTTCCTCAGATGATTAGCTGATGGGATAAAAGACAAGTGCATGGATGGGTGGGAGGGTCACTCCTAGATTTTGGTTCTTCATCATCTCAGCTGATTGGCACATTGGGAACATGCATGCACACATGTCAGAGATGAGAGCACATGTGTGCTAGGGGCGCATGTGCAATCACCCACTTGGTAGTGACCAAGGTAGGAACTCATTACTGCACTGCTTCAACCTTCACTGTTGGCTTCCAGCAAAGCAAAGTCAACAGGAAAACTGGCAAATGGTTTCAAATGGCAATCAGGTGACATTGTACTTAACAACCACATGAGACTGACTTAGTGATCAGAAGTGCAGCTGCCGCCTCTGCCATTGTGAATCGATGTGAACATGGGATGTTGCATTTTAAGCTGCATCAGTTGGAGGTTAGTGAAGCAGAAACCATTGGTTCTTAGGCTCAAGGCATTTTAAAAGACATCTGAACTGCCTTGTAAGGCTATCTAGACACTACCCAAGTATCCATTAACAAGACGCCAGACAAGTATCCATTAATGATAGGTCAGGTGAGAAAATCAAGTTGCCTTCTATCCTTTGTTATGCTATACGAAATAATGGTGCAGTTATTTTACTCTCTTGCTTAAATTTACTGAGGGTTTTGTTTTCATTTTTATTCATTAATGACTTCTGCATTCCTTTGGTAACTATACTTCCCTCTACATATAGGAAGTAAAGCTTTGAATTTTAGCTCTGGAATGGAGAGATAGAGATGGAGATGATAGAGATGGGGATAATGGAGATGGAGATAGAGGGAGAAATAATAGAGATAGATATAGAGATAATGGAGCCAGGGATGAATGAAAAGAGATAGTGAGAGATAGAGATGGAAGGAGTCCCTATAGATTTTACTCCACTAGTTGTTGCTGACTATAGGGGGCAGTGCTCATCTCTGTTTCAAAGCCATTGAGCTCTGTTTCAAGATTATTTCCGCAGTCATGTGATTAGCATCATGACATGGAGTGTTGTTACCTTCCCACCATAGTGGTACCTATTTATCTACTTGCATTTGGATGCTTTCTAACTGCTAGCTTGACAGAAGCTGGGGTGAGGATGGAAGCTCACCCCATCATATGGCTCTCGGGTCTCGAACCTGGCTGCCGATTTTCCAACTGACAAATCCAGCATCTTAACCACTGAGCCACCGCACAGTTCCTACAGATGGAAGAGATATACACAAATGTAAATGTTGTGATTTATTTCTTCTGCAGCAGACTGTGGCAGTTGTGTATGAGAATTCAATGTTTGCTGTAATACAGTAATAATGTAATCTGTACAATATTACTGACTACTGTAAAGTCAGATCTAGAAGCCTTTTGCAGGTCAAACTAAGAAGCTAAACGAAAAGTTAAGTATCTGTACAGTTGCAACTTAACACTGAATTTATATGTATAACCTCAGTTCTATGAGAAATTTCTTGTGAACTCACTCAGTGCAGACTAATAATGTAGTCTAATTCTCTAAAATTAGAGAAGAATATAGATCTCTTCCATAATTACACCAGCTTCTAATATTTGTATGGAAGAAAACTGAGGCATTCTTCCCATCCATTTCCCTTATTTGAAAATTGAAAATTGATTAACAGCCCTCATATCTCTACAACATTGCCTGAACTAGTTAATAGACTAAAGATTAATGAAGCAAAAGACTAATTAATTAACTGAGATAACTACAGTAGGAAAAGTGACAAGTGTTGGTAATATTGTTTTACCTAACATCCTTATCTTTTCTGGCTCATTTGACTATCATTTCTACCAGAATCAGAGGTAACCAAGTCATAGATCAGGTTTCACCCAAACAAGCCAAACAGAAGCTATTTAGGCATGCCCATGAGAAATTCAAGAATTTAATATCAGAAATTTTGCAGGAGAAAGTTAGGAGGACATACCCCAAAGAATGTCAGCAACTGATGTGGTTTCAAGAGTGAGTCCTTGTTCAAATCCACATGCAGTTATTTTCTCTTCCCATCCTATATAACAAAATCCCCGTCCTCATCTTTTCCCAGGTCTGGCCTCTCACTTCTTTCTTCAGTAGGCAGATCCGGTCTTTTCTTGTTTGCCACAGAGTCCTCGCAGCCTGCTTGATCAACTGCACAATCCTGGATGCACTATCCTGGATCAGAACAATCCTCTGACCATTTTGATGAAAATAGCATGCTGTCCTAATAAAAGTGTTTTATGTTTAATTTTTTAAAATATAATTACATCATTTGGGGATATTCTAGCTTTTTTGTTAGAAAGAGGGCTTAAAAAAAAACCCAGCCAGTTTGGTGTGTTATCTCTACACACATTTCCTTGGGTTGATTGAAGAGAAGAGAAGAGAAGAGAAGAGAAGAGAAGAGAAGAGAAGAGAAGAGAGGAGAAGAGAAGAGAAAAGGGACAGAGAAACGCACACAGTGACACACACACAGAGACAGAGATAGCGACAGAAAGACACAGAGAGAGAGAGAGAGAGAGACAGACAGACAGACAGACAGACAGATAAAAACATACAAAGTATTATTCTCTACCAGTGAAAAAAGCTGTGCATCCTGAAGACAAATTAACCATAGGCTAATGTCATGATGATGCAAACTTCCAACTATTTGGTTGGAACCACTTGCTTGCATCTAAAGTTCTCTTCCATGTATGAATGTCCTATTTTTTAACTTCTATGCCACTTGTCTATTCTATGTCAATCCATATGTCCTATAAACTTCAGAGTAATGTCAAATTTTTTCAACATTTTCGGAAAATGTTGATAGCTTCAGAGCAAAGAAAGTACAGGTAGTACATGTTCAGAATGGGGTGATTTTGTAGAGACTGTAAAAAAATGTCAGAAACTGGACCAAAATGTTGCAAATCATGGTCATGGGAGACGTGAAACATTTTTTGCCAGTTTCTGACTTTTTATTTTTGCAGTCTCTAACAAAATCACCCCATTCAGAAGAATTGCACTTATAACCAGTTTCCACTTCATGAGTACAAGACTCACTTCACAACTGCCTCAAAAAATGTTTGTAAAATTGGGTGTAGTCAAATGGGTGCCTCGACTTATGATTGTAATGATTTACTGCCAGAGTATATTCATGAACAGGAATAGAGCATGGTAACAAGGTCAGCCAATGAATAGGCATAGCAACTAAGTCAGCCAATGAAGACTTTTTGGAAACTGAAACTAGAAGTAGCCTACACATGGCTATAAATTAAGCTCTGCATCTCTGAAGCTATGTTTAAGCTCTGAGTCTGTCTATCGAAAATGAAACTGCTTCTCTCCTCTGCTGTGTGTCTTGCTTGTCTACTGAACTAAAGTGAAACTGATGTCTGTTTCTGAGCTCCTGATTTGCTGTTCTGCTCTGAAACTGTAACATGCCTGCTTCTGCTTGAGTTTGTTCCATGTTGGAGAAATCTACAACTGATATTGTAAACTTTACTTTATATGTTTATAAAGAAGTTAAATGAAGTCTCAGCCATCTGTGTTTATTTTTCTGGTGCTTAATTTATGCTCCAATACTCTGAACATTTACAACTGGAAATCTTATCCAAATTGTGTTTGTAAGTCAAGCACTAGCTGTAGCAGAAACCCTTTGCTTCTTCCTGTTGAATCTATACATTTGTGTGCAAGGACATGTATATATGTCTGGTTTTTGGCTTGCAAATCATTTTGTGTGCTGTTGCTGAAGGCATATTGGAGCTGGATTAGTGGACTTGAGAATAATTAGCTTCTCCATACAAGGCTAAAAGTGTTGAAGTTCATCCAGCAAGAGAGTTTTGCCAAACTTCCATTTTGAGCAGGAATCTTCAACTGGCTCTCATTTCAGATACCATAAGCTTGAGACACTTTATGCAGCTTCAAACTGCTTGTCTCTGCTGCTGCTGTCTGGCCAAGGGCTGGTTATGAGAAGTTGACTTCCCTCTTATGTTGAATCACACTTGTGAACCTTCCATAAAGTCCTGGAGGACTGGGTCCCATCTCTGTTGCACAGGTTAACAGAATTAGCATCTGCTGATGAAAAAATAAATAATTCAAAATAATTTTGAAACAAACAGAAAAATCATGGTAATCATTACTGGCCCTCTAGAACTTTCGAGATGCCAAAATATGTGACAGATGTGCTGAAAGTATGTGTTGCCTTAAATCATAAATACAGATGTGTTGCTAGCTCTGAAAATAGATCAGTAATAGCTATAGCAGGGTGAAGTGAGTTTGATCCTGTTTTTATTTTCTTGGGAAGTTAAATTTGATTACTGCAGTGGACCCTTTCCTTCAATCAAGCCACTAGACAGATGCTGCATTTATACTCCTGTATATTATAAGAACCCATTTGAATGGTGCAATATTTGAGGGGCTCCTACAAAGACGAGGAGATCAAACTATTTTCCAAAGCACCAAAAGGCAAGACAATAAACAATGGGTGGGAACTAATGAAGGAGAGAAGCAATCTAGAACTAAGGAGAAAATTCCTAATGGTGAGAGCAATCAATTAATGGAACAGCTTGCCTTAAGAAGTTGTGGGTGTTCCATCACTGGATGCTTTCAAAAAGAAACTGGACAGCCATTTGTCTGAAAAGATATTGGGTCTCCTGCTTGAACAGGGGATTGGGTTAGAAGCCCTCCAAAGTCCCTTCCAACTCTATTATTCTATGAACTGAATCCATTGCACGGTCCTAAAGGCAATACCCAAGACATTATAACGGACGTGGTGGCTCAACGGCTAAGGCACTGATCTGGTCGATCAGAAAGGTCAGTAGTTCAGTGGTTGGAATCCCTAGCACCACATAACAGAGTGATCTCCCGTTCCTTTTCCCAGCTTCTGCCAACCTAGCAGTTTGAAAGCATGTAAAAATGCAAGTAGAAAAATAGGGACCATTTTGGTGGGAAGGTAACAGCATTCTGTGCACCTTTGGTATTTAGTCATGCTGGTCACATGACCATGAAGACATCTTCAGACATTGCCAGCTCTTCGGCTTTGTAACAGAGATGAACACTGCACCCTAAATGACCAGCACGTATATGCAAGGGGAACCTTTACCTTTACTTTTAAGACATTATCACCATTAATGTTATTAGCCTTTCCTTCCAAACTCTCTCTCAGAATGTTAAAAGGAATGTCACATTGAACGTTACATCAGCTTCTAATATTTGCATGGAAGAAAACTGAGGCATTCTTCCCATCCATTTCTCTTATTTGAATATTGAGTCCATTTTATTTCTTATAAGTGATAGTTTGGGAGGAAATAGATCAGGTAATCAAGGAGAAAATCTATTTGCATGGCTGCCAAGAGTCAACACCAAGTTGATGACACAAATAGGCAGCCCTTGACATTCAACCATGCCTGGGACTGGAATTACTGTTGCTAAGCAACAGTTGTTAAATGTATTGCACCTGATTTTACAATCTTCTTTGTGCCATGGTTGTTAAACAAATCACTGCAATTGTTAAGTGAATCATGCAATCACTAAGCAAATGTAGCTTCCCCCTTTGCTTGTCAACAGCTATGATATCTGGGAAAGTCATCAATGGAGATCAGATGACCCTGAGATGCAGCAACCATTGTAAATACATGTCAGTTGCTAAGTGCCCAAATTTTGATCATGTGATGATGCTGCAACCATTATAAATAGAAAAACCCATAGATCATTTTTCTCAGTCCTGTGGTAACTTCAAATAGTTACCAAATGAATGGTTGGAAGTCTGGGGTTATTTGTAATCAATTTAAAATGAATCAAATCAGGAAGAGTGGGTTCTTAGAAGAACAAAAGTCAGAAAGAGAATAACAGATTTAGAAGGAACCCTGGAGACCTTCTAGTTCCACCCTCTACTCAGGCAGAGACCTTATACCATTCCAGACATTAGGCTGTCTAGTCTCTTCTTAAAAGCTGTCATGGAGCATCCATAACCTTTGAAGGAAACCCGCTCCATTGCTTAATTGTTCTCATGGTTAGGAAATTTCTCCTGAGTTCTAGGTTGCTTCTCTCCTTGAACTATAACACTAGATTGTTTTCAATTTTATACAGCAAAAGGAAACTAATGAAAGAATGATATGTAAGATGGATAGATACCAAGGGAAGAAGACTAAGGTCATTTCCACATTAGCTTCTCCCAGTCATTGTTGAATTGATGTAAAATCTATCCACATTACTATATTTTGGCATAACAAAATTGGTTGGACGACTCTAGAAGACCCTATAAATCACTACTGCAAAAATGACCTAAGCAGGGCACTTGCAAGATAACTGCTTTGAAACAAAATAGAAACCTGGATAAGTTGTAAAAAGAGAGGAATAGAAAGGATAGGAAAGAGGAATAAATAAAAGGTACGGTTATTAAAAAAATACTGAAGGAGGTTCAAGAGGGGTATGCAGTAAGTGAGAATAGATATGAAGCTACTGAAGTGAAAAAAATGGTTGTTTTTTGAAGAAAAAATAGCATAATTGATAAAATAACCAAAAAACAGAGCCTGGATGTAAACAAAATGTGACACTGATAGCTAATAGGGGTTTCCTTCTTCAACTATCCTCTTGTTCTTTCTATTCCTGATGATCTAGTCATTCCAGGAGTAAAGAGTAAGCAGAGCTGGAGGGGCAGAATTAAATATGTCATTAGCTTAGAATCATTACATTGCCATAAACAGTCCAAGTTCAACCCCGCCCTCACCCCCATCCCCTGGGAATTGTGTTGACTTTTATCTGGTTCCAATTTAGTATTGAACTTTAGTTAACCAGGTTCTTGTTTATAAGCTTGAGCAATAAATCTTCTGAACTATATCTTAATGAATGTCTTCATCCTCTGCCCATTCAAAGTCTGATGTTGTGATTATTGATCACAAAATTCCCTCTGATTAATCCCCATTTTTAATAACTCCCTCCCTTTCCTGTTGATCAAACTATTATTTGTTATGCCAGTGAATACCAATTTTAATGGATAAACAGAGCTGGAAGGACCTTGCAGGTCATCTAATCCAACCCCTGCTCAAGCAGGAGACAATACACCTTTTCTGACAGATGGCAATCCAGTCTCTTCTTGAAATTTTCTGAAGGGATATCGTGGTTAGGTTGTCGAAAGATATATTCTACTGATGTATTGATTCTAAAATGAATGCCAAGTCACACAACAAGGAGATTCTGAAGTTGACAACTAAATCATAAAAATGACAACTGTGGTATCAAGCAATCCACAAACCTTACACAACTGGGAGCTTTGGTCTTGATATGGACATGACAAGAATGGCTACCCATAGTTGACCTGTCCAAATCACAGGAAGGAACAGTGGAAGCCCTTCCTGAAAAAGAAGAACTGGGGATGATCCACCAAAGTTCTAGACAACTTCTCAGTGAAGTGACAACTAAAAATAATAATAATTTTGAAGGCTACCTGAATGTTATTACATTTGGTGGAAACCAAACACTGTAAGAACCTGCCAAAATAGTGTGTGGAGAACTGTAAGAACCTGCCAAATTAGTGTGTGTGAACACTTGGATTGCATCTCAATTGCATTTGAATTTACATCAAATGTAAAACTGTAAGGGATTTTGAATGAGGGAAAGATGCAGTTTAGATGTTCATTCCCCCTCAAGTTGCTCCATTTCACACTGAGTTCAGGTTTCATGCTAGGTCAAAGCCCCAATTCTTCCCATCCCATCAATTAGTACATTTTCAAATGTCGTGGATTCTGTATCAGAAAATGAACCAAATGAACATAGCCCTTTTCTGAGGTTTTGGTGTTTAATAAACAAACAAACAAATCTTCACTAGTTATTGAACTAGTACTAGAAGGGAGAATATT
Organism: Laticauda laticaudata; assembly: GCA_004320025.1. Taxonomy (NCBI): domain Eukaryota; kingdom Metazoa; phylum Chordata; class Lepidosauria; order Squamata; family Elapidae; genus Laticauda; species Laticauda laticaudata. The sequence goes on along the minus strand of BHFT01043647.1, from coordinate 8,600 downwards.
ATCTGTGGTAATATAACAATGGAACATCTCTTGATTTTCTGCAAGGCAAGGAAATCATCTCTCATTCAGACAGTTCTAAAAATTAATAAAGGAAAATATTTGTAGCTTAGGGTTGAAATGAAGGGTCTTTGGTGCTCTCTAAGCTTGGTTGTTTTCTTGCAGAAATTTCATTACCCAAACTAAGTAACTGTCAGCGTTGCAGCAAAGGTACTTTCGAGATAATGTCAGTGTTCCAGCAAACCTCCATTCCAATCAGTAACTCCAAGACAAGCACAATCTCAAAGGTACCTTTATTAGAATAGCACCTGGCACATCTGGGAAATCTTGAAACTAAAGTTTTCCAGATTTCCCACAATGTCCCAAACTACAATCCATTCCCTTTTCTCTCATCATCACATCACATGGACCAATCATGATCTGTGTTGAGGTAATTCCCCGTTAGGAGAATGAGCGCATACAGGGAGACGTATTGAAAGTAGAGTTGGAATAATACACACACAGTACACAGATACACTGTACAGTAAATGTAGGTTTTTACTTCCAGAAAGGTTTAATCAAAGTCCAAAATAGGCAATCCAAAGTCATTCACAAGTTAAATCAGTCAGTTTTCAATCCAAGGATAATCCAAATATCAAAGTCCAGTGTCAAAAACAGTTTAGTATCAGACTTACATTAAATCCAGTAATATCAGTCAATTAGAAGAAATGGAGCAACAGCAATACTTTCCAACAGAAGGAAACAAAGATACACTCTCTTCTGAGACTCAGACTAAGACAACCCAGGTGTCTGGCTCCATCTTATGGCCGTTTGAGAAACCACACCCAATTGCATGCTCTTTTATTTCCTTAAAGAGACAGTATTAAAATGTCTATCCTGGTTTATATATTTCTAACCCAAATACCTGTTAGGTGACTTATATTCCTAAAATCTGTCTCAGTGTAAGTTCCTTTTTCTCTCCTGTGCCACACTTAATAACCTTAAACTAAGAAAATAATTTTATTTTGTCTACTTAGAACTACTCAATTGAAATCACCCCCTCCCAACTTCTCAGTCTATGTGGCAGCATGGAATATGGCTTCCAAAGCTGACAGTAACATCATCAGTGCTAGTTTGAGATATCTGCAAGAAAACCACCAAGCTCAAAGAGCACCCAAGGCAGAGGTGGTATTCAGCAGGTTCTGGCCAGTTCTGGAGAACTGGTAGTGGAAATTTTGAGTAGTTCAGAGAACCAGCAAATGACACCTCTGACTGGAGATTTTATGGTATCCTTTCCCTGTCACGCCCACCAAGCCACGCCCACAGAACCGGTAGTAAAAAAAAAAATTGAATCCCCTCACTGGCCAAAGATCCCTCATTCTAGAAACTCTTCTTCTACAAATTCCTTTTCTCCTAGAATTAATTACTTGTTTAGCCTTTTTTTTTCACATGCAGGCCCTCACACACTCACTTTCCAGGTTTATGTCTGAAAGTCTACCTTAGATTGTAACACCACAGTTGCCTTTGTTCCCTCTGACATGCCTTGCTTATTTTAAAGAACGAGATAGAGGCAGATGAATATTTTCCCCTTCCAACCTGTTTTGTTTTGTTGATTTTTAAAAGGTGAGATGCATTTATTTAAAAGAAGAAGATGGAAAACATTATCTTGTCAGCAGCAATTACATTCTCCAAATCTAGCAGCTGAAAAATATATAATTCAAGGTCTCTGTTAGCATTTGCCATTGTTAATTAATAGACTAGTAATTTAGATAAATTCTGAATGGGAAATTGAATTTGAGGTGACTCAGCAAGATAACTGGTGCATTCTATTACTGAATGAAAAAAAAAACATTGCAAATTTATTCGTGTTTTGCTTATAATGTATTATGGTGAACATGGAAAGGGGTTTGCAACATGGAAGCTGTTTATGTTTTGCTGAAATAATAGACAAACCAGAACAAAGAAAATGATGGTTGTGGAAAGGAATAATATAATTAAAGGTGACAATGTGCTGTTGATTTCAGGTGTTAATTCAATATTAACTCTATATTCAGGAAAATGTTGGTTTATTTTATTTTATTTTATTGTCATTGCACCTTGTGCAACAAAATTAAATACCGTGGATAAACTAGATCAGGAGTGTCAAACTCAATTTCACTGAAGGCCGCATCAGAGTTGTGTTTGACTTTGGGGGCCTAGGGTGGGCGTGGCCACAGTGGCCACCTCAATGTCACTCCGTGTTGGGGGATCCTGTAGTGGCTTGAGTGCTTTGCCCACAAAAATGGGCTCCTGAGCTCCATTTTTTGTCAGTGACAGCTTCCTGCAACCCTCTGCCAGCAAAAACAGAGCTTGGGAGGACCATCTACAACCCTCCTGAGTTCTATTTTTTCTAGCACAGGCACTGCCAGGCAGTTTTTCACTGTTTCCAGGGCGATCCCGTGGCCCAGATCTAAGTACCCCACAAGCCGGATCTGGGCCCCAGGCCTTGAATTTGACACCCCTGAACTAGATGATACTACAACATCACTTCCTAGTCTGATTGTCTCCAGTTCAAAACATTATATGATTTCATTTTATGTTTTGTTTTAAATTTAAAGCCATAATATTTGGGGCAAGAAGAAGACAGTCTGAATGAACAAAGAATGCTAATATTCAGTGCTGCTTCCATTTATGTCACAAGAGAAGTGACAATACGCAATGTGCCAGTGTGACAAAATAATCACCCTCCATCATTCAGTCAATTCAATTAAAGAGCTAACTTGGGCCAGCTCTGTGAATATTTTATTATGCAATCAGTATAATATTTTATTATACAGTTATTATACAATACATAAATCTACAACCCTCATCATAGAAAAATTCTCGCTACACATATTTTAGAACCAAGTCCTACCTTACTCAAAATAAATTTCTTGATTGCCGTTAAAAAAACAAAATAACTGATACTTACTCTTTTGAAAAAGGTGATGTCAGACATACTCTTGAAATAGAAAATATTTCGGACCATGATAACATGTCCAAGAATGACCATGTTGTAAAAATCACTCTTGTGACAGAGCATAAAACAATCTCAGAAGAAGTTTAGAACAACATCCAAGGAACTCCAAAGCTAATTTATATCTTGCCTTGGCTAAAATCAGTATTCACAATTCTACTATTGTGTCAGAAAATCAAAAGATAAAAATGGGATTGGTGTCTTTGGGACGATCACCAGAAGAAATTCTAGACTCACCTTGGCAATGAAAACTGGTTAGGTGATTTTGGGCCAATCACCAGGAGACTGTGAGTTCTAGTCCTGCTTTAGGCATGAAAGCCAGATGGAGGTGTTTGGGACAATTACCAGAAGATTGTGATTTGGGCCAATAAGGAGCACATTGTGAGTTTTAGTCCCACTGTAGGCATGAAAGTCACTTTGGACCAATCACACTCTCTCAGCCTAATTCACCATAGTATTGTTGCGAGGAAAATAGAAGGAAGGAGTATTAGATAAGCTTACAACCTTGAGTTATTTATAAAAAAAATAAAATAAAAGTGGGATATAAATAAATAAATAACTTCCCAGGCTTTTGGAGGAATGTTTCACCAACAGATGAAAGAAAAGCAGAATTGTTCAGACTATAGCCAAGAGAAACCAAATGCTTCATTCCCCAATAAGAACCTCACACCAGCTGGAAGTGTTCTAATCCTGATCTGGGGAGACTTCGCTGCCTCGGGGCTTCGATGAGATGCCACCCCTGGAGAAAGCATGAATCCTGCTTCTTGCCAGAGAACTCTGCAGGAAAAATTCTGTCTGCCAGCTAAAGCTGAAAAGCAAATAGTTCAGGGAACAAGACATTGATTCTAATCATAGAACCAAATCTACAAGGGAAAAGATGAAGGAGAATAAATTCAATGGTCTGCTATAGAAAAGTTAAACCTAAAACTTGTGGAAATGTTGTGGCGGGACCTGAAACAAAAGTTTATCCAAGAAACCCTCAAAAACTGATGAGATTTAGGATTGCTGAGAGTCCTCTAAAGCAGGGGTCACCAACCCTTGGGCTGCAGACTATTACTGGGCCAAAACCAGTGGTGGGATTCAAATTATTTTTATTACTGGTTCTGTGGGGGTGGCTTGTTAGGTGTGGTGTGGCTTGGTGGGCATGGCAGGGGAAGGATACTGTAAAATCCCCATTCTCTCCCCACCCCACTAACCTGCTTTCCAGCTCCGTTCTCCTGTACAGGGCAACAAAAGAAGACCCAGCTAATCGGCTGGGACTTGGGAGGCAGAGAATCGATGGGGGTGGGGCCAGTGAGAGGTGGTATTTGCTGGTTCTCCAAACTACTCAAATTTCTGCTACCGGTTCTCCAGAACTGGTCAGAAACTCCTGAATACCATTTCTAGCCAAAACCCATTGAGGACTGGGCCACCAAAATGGCAGGTAAGCACACAAAGTTTTATTGATGTGTGTGCACTGAATTTAGATTGGGTGAATGAAAGCCATTCCACCCTGCTGCTGAAACTGCTGAATCATCAACTGCTACCATGGAATTAAAAGATTGGGGAACCCTGCTGTATATGGATGATGGTAGATAAATGTGATTAGGGGAGACAACTTGTTTTCCTAACCAAACTGGAAGGCTATATGGCATCACCAGATGGGTGATGAGATCAGTGGAAGGAAGAGTCTTCTTAAGACATGGGTTAAAAGATAGGAATTAAAACAGAAAAGTTCTGTAAGTCCAACCACTCCCAGTTCTATACCTCAACTTGGCCAAATTTCAAAAATCAAACAATCAATCAGAATAGAGCTGGAAGGGACCTTGGAGGTCTTCTAGTCCAGCCCCCTGCTCAAGCAGGAAACCCTATACCATTTCAGAAAGGTGGTTATCCAGTCTTTTCTTAAAAACCTATAGTGATGAAGCTCTTACAACTTCTGAAGGCAAGCAGTTCCACTGGTTAATTGTCCTCACTGTTAGGAAGTTTCTCCTTAATTCCAGGTTGCTTCTCTCCTTGATTAGNTTTCTCCTTAATTCCAGGTTGCTTCTCTCCTTGATTAGTCTCCATCCATTGTTTCTTGTCTTGCCTTCTGGTGCTTTGGAAAATAAGTTGACCTTCTCTTCCTCTGTGCCAGCCCCTCCAATACTGGAATACTGCTAACACATCACTCCTTGTCTTTATTTTCTCTATCTTGATGCACAGTTTTCCATTCCATCCTCAGTTATGGGAGAAGAAAATAATAGAATTCTTTATTGGCTGTGTGGTTGGACACACAGGAAATTTTTTTTTGGTGCAAATACTCTCAGTATACATAAAAGAAAACACATTCGTCAAGAGTCAAGAATCTTAATGATAGTCATAGGGTACAAATAAACAATCAAATCATACCAGAAAACAGTCAGTATAGATCGTAAGGATACAAGTGACAAAGTTACAGTCATACAGTCACAAGTGGGAGGTGATGCATGATAAAGAGTGATAAGAAATAAATAAAGGTCACCCCAAGTGGGTTGTTTTGTTGTTAATCTGTGGCCAGATAACCCATAAAGCAACATGAAACATACAACAGGGGAAATGCAACATGTCTACTCTTGACATAAGTGAGACCACTGTGACAAATCTAAAATTCAGTTTGGGCCACAGGAAGAATTGTCAGTCTCCATCAGTCACATGGCAGGCATTCTAAACAGTGCCTCATTGTTCACCTTTCTTTGTCTTATCTAATTTCCTGACTAGTTAATTGTTATGTTGTTTGGGGCCCAGCCATTTCTGCAGGTCAAATACAATTTCCTTCTGTTGCTGCTCTGAATTTAAAAGATCACTGTTATCTAGAAGAAAGGTGGTGTGATCTAACATTGTTAAGACAATAATATGGGCCTCAGAGTGGTACCCAGTCCTGCATGAGAGAGGAGGCAATGTCAGAAGAATCAGTTTGTAAAGGAGACAATGCCTCCTTCTTAAAGAGAAGAACAACATTCCTAGAATGTCACTATGGCAGACATCAGCTAATGAATAGCAATGTAATTTACTGTCCATTATTCAGCTTAATGACTTTGAGTCATTCGGTTGATTATTTTTTGCTGGAATTAGAAAGACAGACTTGAAAGGTATCTAAATCTGGTTTGAAAATCCATTTTAAGTTAGAAAGAAAGATTATAGGATACATATTTCTCTTATTTTGATGTAGCTGTGGTTGTGGGTATGTGGCTTGATGGAATACTGATTGTGCACTATTTTGAAGACTTTGTAGTAGTACCACAAAAAGTTCTTTTTCTTCAGTCTTCTTTGTACTTCTTTCTTCGTTTTCCATCTCCGTCCTCCTGCATTAACTATTGTTCCCTCCTTTTTCTACTCCTTCCTTCTTCATTGCTATTATTTCCTTCAATCTGTCCTCCTCCATCATTTCAATCTTTATTTTTCTTTCCTTTCTCTTTTTCCATCAAATGGTTCATCCCAATTTTCTCCTCCTCTTTCCTTTTGCTTTTATTTCCCATCTGCTCACTGCAGCCAACTCACCACTGCCAATTTGACATGGACAATTCACTGTGGAACAAGTCACCATAGCCAATTTGTCACAGGACAAGAATTTCAAAGAAATGGATGACAGGTAGAGACATGATAGAGATAGATAGATAGATAGATAGATAGATAGATAGATAGATAGATAGATAGATAGATAGATAGATATGTAAGTAGACAGGTAGATATGTAGGTAAGTAGGTGGATAGATAAATAGGTAGGTAGGTGGATAGATAGTTAGATCTGTAGATAGATAGATAGATAGATAGATAGATAGATAGATAGATAGATAGATAGATAGATAGATAAAAATAAAACAAAAAATGTTGAAATAAAATCACTAAAGAAAAAGATGCCGAAGGAGGGACAATGAAATGTGAATGACAAAAATTATTTAAAAAAAATATTTTAAATAATTTAATAGAATTATTGAATTGTCCTGTGAGTTTTCTTGTGGTGAGTTGAGCATGGGAAGTTGTTCCATGGCAACAGTGAGTTGTCCCATCATGGGCCTTCCATGTAAGACACAGATGTTACCCAGGAGCAGAACTATTCAGTGGCAGGCCCTGACTTTGGAATGTATCCTTGGTCCCATCTCTATTGTCTTAAATATAAGCCAGCCAAGTACATCTTTATTATTGCATACCTTTTAAGGATGTATAAATTCATATGTTACTGTGATCATTTTATCTTCTCTGATGCTGCTTTTACTCTCCATGTTATTGCTGGATTTATTATTTTATCTTTATCACACACACACTTTTAACTTCAGTCTTTTCATCACGTCAGTGAATTTTATTGTAAATCATTTAGAGATTTTTGGTGGAAAGCAGTACACAAAAGTTTTAAGTACATAAATAAAAAGCCCCAATTATTTTAAATAAATAAATACAAACCTTCTACCTTTCTCTTTTAGTTTCTGGTAATTGAATGTAACTTCTTATTGCAGTGATTCCCCCCCCCCCCCTCATTTTCANATTCCCCCCCCCCCTCTCATTTTCATTTTCTAGATATGAAATTTAAAATGAATGAACTAAAGGCAGTATTTTTTTTGAAAAAAATATGAGACTTGGTAAAGTCATATAAAACTAGGTTTCAAGCAGTGTGAACTTTTTTCATATCAAACATAAGCAGGCTTGCGATATATAGTGCAACCCATATATTTTTTAACAAACCTACCCTTCCCTGACCAGTATATTATTGTTATTATGGAATAATATTTAATAATGAATTTGAAAGTAGATAAGTTAGTTTGATGCAATGGCACCGGGTTAGAAACTGGGAGACTGTGAGTTCTAGTATCACCTTTAGCATGAAGCAAGCTAGGTGACCTTGGGCCAGTCACTCCGACTTCACCCTAGGAAGAAGGCAATGGCAAACCACTTCAGAAAAACCTTGTCAAGAGAGTTGCAGGGACTCATCCAGACTGATCAACAGGAGTCCACAGTGACTCAAAGGCATAAAATAAGTAGATGGTAGAAGATAGATTAGATCAGATTAGATATCAGAGAGGGAGGAAGGGAGAGAGAGAAAAAATAGATGGAAATATTAATCTCCCTAGACCTTCATATTTTCTCCAAACTTAAGAAAATTATTGTTAGAAGTTTAGGAGCAAAAGGTCAGAAAATCTGCCTTTTGCCAACAAAGTGATTATATTATGAACCAAATCTTGGTTTTGAAAAGTTCTGGAAATCTTGCTATCTCTGTGGGAAAAAAAATCCCTGTCCTTGAAACTTTTCCACAGGACCTGAAACAGCAGAGAAGCACAAGCTAAATCCTCAGAAAAGCCATATTAAAATGGAAATATTATTGTTGGCATAATGCCAATATGAACATAATGCCTTTTGATATGAAAGACCGAATTGTGCCCTGTGAATAAGAAGTCACTGAAAGACCAGGAAGCTATTGATAATATCCTATGGCAGCGGTTGCCAACTGATGGGCCATGGCCCATAGGTGGGCCGCAGAGAAATCTCACCCCCAGAGCACCCCCCAAAACATTTAATCTGTGCTGCACAGAAACACAAGACTGCGCAGCCCACATGGCCTGTGGGAACCCTCCCCACCCACTCACTCCTTACCCAGTAAATTTGCCTGCTAAATTGCTATTTTTCCTTTTTCTGACCAT
>BHFT01043645.1:0-103515 GCA_004320025.1 Laticauda laticaudata | reverse complement strand
TATCCGCGGGGCTGACGCAATGCATCCTCCCCGCATGCGCAGTGAACACTAGGCATCCGCTAGGCATCCGCTAGGCTTCCGCTCTGCATCTGCTAGGCTCTGCATCCGCTTCATCCGCTGTGCATCCGCTTCATCTGCTCGGCATCCGCTCTGCATCTGCTGTATCCGTTCCGCGTCCGCTTTGCTGCGCTCCTCCGGAAGCCTTGCGGATGTGCCATCCGCTCCCATCCGCTCCGCTTCCGTGGAGCATCCGCTTTTCATCCGCCTTACGTCCTCCCCCCGTCTGTTCCTTTCCGTGTTGTTCGCTCTGGTTATGCAAATTTTTGCTCCTTTTGAGAGCGGATAACAACGGATAGAACATTTTTCTCATCCGTTGTGTCCTTTTTACAAACGTTTTGCATCCGTCGGCCAGTGTGACAGGGCCTTTAGGGTGGAATAGGGTTCCCACATCAGTTGGATCCAGAATAAAAACAGTGTCCCTGAGTTATCTAGATTGTTTTGTTCACAGATTGATAGGGGCTTTCCTTTTACATAATTGTTAGTTCCCATGGCAAAGAACATCTGGTGTTGTTAAAGGTGGGTAGGAAATATCAAATGTGCCGAATAGGAAAAAAGGTTACTTACTGTTAGTATAAAAAATTGCAACCATTGATTTCTTGTTTTATCTATTTGGAATTTTGATCTGTAGCATTCTGTTTTCTTTTCCTGTGAAACAGGATGTCTACATCTTAAAAGTTAAATTGGCATAATCAAAAAAATCCCTCCAACTTAAAAGGCTTTTATTACACTTGCTTGAATTGGCAATGCAACCAATAATAATGCAGAACAAAGGTGTGTGAATGTGCGGAAAGTGGATTGCATGAGCCTCCTCGTACTTGGATGGCACGAGCCTCCTAAAAGCCCTAGTTGTGGCCCTCAAGAGACCTTCAAATGCTATCAAACTGTAATCTATATTAAATGCTTGATTAGAAAACAAACATTTAAATAAATTTAATTCCAATTTAATTACATGAAATCAAGTGTTTTTGTGCTGAGAAATGTGGCCTTTAATATAGCTTTCTTTAGTTGTTCAGGCACTGGGCTAGAAATCAAGATACCGTGAGTAGGACTTTGGGTCAGTCACTCATTCACTCAGTTCAGTTCACCTCACTGGGTTACTCACTGGGTTACTGGGGAAAATAGAATGAGGAAGGAATATTAGTTACGTTCACCATCTTGAGTTACTTATAAAAATAATAAAGGCCTGATATAAAATACTCTTTCAGACATTGGGGGCTTAAACCACAAAATCAGAATCTGTCCCCTTATGGTACTAATTAAGCATTTATGAAATTTTATTTATCAAGCTTACATAGCTACCCATCTCAGAGGTGACTTTACATGGCACACTACAAGCAAAGGATTCAACTGTCAGCTTTTTACTGTTTCTCACTTTGTTGCCTCATCTTTATTTCCATTTCAGTCAAACCCATACCAACAACTCTGTAGTTAAACAAAGCAGTCCCAGTTCTTATCATAAAAGGAATCTGAGGTTGTTAGGTGAAGATTCACCGAGATTCAAGACGTCCCTGACTTGGTCCATCACAGCCCAGAACTTCAATTCTTCAACTTCTTGGAGAACTTCTTCAACTCCCTCCATGTCTCTTTCTCTGCCCCAATTCTGCTCTTTCAGCTGCCCTGAAGAGGCTGCTGTATTCCCCTGCAATCATCCCAGTAGACCTACCCATCTTCCCCATGTCCTTCAGGTGCAATCATCGTGTTCTTCCTGTCTCTGCTAGGCTTGCCACTACGACCAAGAAGCACTGACTTCTGCTGCAACCGTCATAAGGTTGAGGATTGGTTGCAAGCAGAGGTGGTATTCAGCCAGTTCTGACAGGTTCTGCAGAACCGGTCGTGGAAATTTTGAGTAGTTCGGAGAACCGGCAAATACCACCTCTGACTGGTCCTGCCCACATCTATTCTCTGCCTCCCGAGTCCAACTGATTGGCTAGGTCTTCTTTTGCTGCACAGGACAATGGAGCTGGAAAGCAGGCTCGTGGGGTGGGGAAGAAATGGGGATTTTACAGTATACTTCCCGTGCCATGCCTCCCAAGTCACACCACGCCCACCAAGCTACGCCCACAGAACCAGTAGTAAAAAAATTTGAATACCACCACTGATTGCAAGTACATTTTTTTAGTGCTGTTGTAAGTCAGTGGTCACTAACGAATGGACACTAACAAAGACTATCTATTGTGAAATACTAAGAATCAGAGCAGGTTATTATATTGTTTAAGATAAATGTCAGTAAGTTTATGAACTTAATGCAATGCTTATTTTTAAAACAAAAATACATGTTTTTTTTTTAAATGAGCATTTCACTGATAACGCAGTGTTCGAATTTTAAGTAACTTTTGATAAAGTATGGCGAAACAGAATTATGTCCCGAAACAAGCTTGGCAAGAGAACATTTTCTCTAGTTATTCTTAATGAATCTCAACCTCACAAAACCAGTGTTACAAGTAAATACCACTTCCTTTTCTAAGTCTCAGGTGATTTATTTTGTGTTCTCTGTTCTACAAGCAGAAAGGTCAGATGCTGTAATTTGTAGTGACACTATTTCCTGATACTTGTCCCAACCCCCAGTGTACATAAGATTGGGTCCCACATTTCAGAATGACATTTTGTTGTATTTAATCAACTGTTGCAAATTAACATGAGCTCACAGATAGGAATGTTTTTTTTTACTATGAATGTAAAAAGCAGGTAATCGCAACCAAGTTAAATAAATGTATCATAAAACTTGTGAAATTACATCTCATCCATGAATTTTGGTTCAAAAATGTTCCATCAGAAAAATCATTTCAAAAACAAGATCCATTCTCCCCGCTTCACTAAGAATGGATATGCAATTTGGTTGTCAAAGGGGAAATAATAATGGTAAAATAATAATGGTGTTTCATTTGCAACATAGCCCTTAGTTGAGAGAGAAGTCTCCTAGTGAGGAACAAGGCTCAGGTAGGGAAGCATTAAAATGGCAACCTTATGGGGAAAAAAGCAGGAGGACAGACACAAAGTGTTTCCACCACTACAGATTTTTTTAGGGAAGACTGTGCACGAAGTCTCCCAAAAGTAGGTTTTTCCTTCTCCAGAGTAATAGAATTAAAGTGACCCGAATAGGTATTTGACAAGAGAAACCTGGCTGAGACTAGTAGGTGAAGACTATTTCCCGACAGTGCGACTCTTGGCCTCTGGGTGTATTTAAGTTGACTATCAAGTTGAATTCCTGAGTCCCCCATTTATAGTTTGAGGCTTTCAGTTAACAACGGGTTCAGTTGCCCGCTTTATTTATTTATTTATTTATTTGTTTGTTTGTTTGTTTGATTTATATCGCCGCCTTTTCGGCCATGGCGACTGGAGGTAAAAATTTAAAATCAATGTAAAATCATATTTAAAACAAAAAATAAAAACAAAAACAATAAGAACTAACAAAATAGAATCAAATAAATTAGTAAAGTACAATAGAATAAAATTTGGAAAACAAAAAAAAACAAAAACTCCCACCCAACCCACCCCATCACACTAGCCATTTGATGGGTTCCTTCCCTCTCTGGGCTCCCCAGGCCTGCTGGCAAAACCAGGTCTTCGGTGCCTTTTGAATAGTATTAATGAGGGGACCATTCTAATCTCTGGGGGAATGATGTTCCCGAGAGACAGAGCCACCACAGAGAAGTCCCTTCTTCTAGGTCCCATCAGGTGTATCTCCTCAGGGGTGGGACCTGCAACATTCCCTGTCTTCTCTCTCTGATGGATTGGGTAGATGTCACTACCAAGAGATGTTTCATCAGATAACCTGGACCCAGGCTATGAAGGGCTTTAAAGGTGACAACCAGGACCTTGAATTGCAGCCAGAAGCAAATTGGCAACCAAACGCAGCTCCTGCAGGAGAGGTGACAGCATGTGCACACCGGGGTTTGCATAACACTATGCGGCGGCTGCATTTTGCACCAACTGGAGCTTCTGGGATGCTCTTCAAGGGCAGCCCCACGTAGAGTGCGTTGCAATAATCAAGCCGTGGAAATGACCAGGGCATGAGGGACTGTGGTAGGTAGGACCGCTGATCCAGGAAAGGGCGTAACTGGTGCACAATCCGCCATTGCGAAAGGCCCTCCTGGCCACGACCACCACTTTGCTCTTCGAACAAGAAGAGTCTGAGGGCAGGGAAACCCTCAGATTTACTTACGTACAGGGTAGTGCCACCCCATCCAAGACTCAAAGTGGCAATTCTCCCAAACCAGAGCCACTCGGTCTTGCGAGGGTTTCGAAGAAAAACTGCTCCAAGAAGGGCCGCCGCCGCTTTTCAGGCTGCAGCCTCCTGGATTAAGGAGGCCACGGGCCGGGGCGCAGAAAGGCAAGCCGCCTCTGTGTCCCCCAGCAGTTGAATCGGGTCTGGAACAAAGGCGCGGGGCTATAAGCAATCCCTTGGCGCCCAGTCAATTCGCCTCGTCACCCTTGACTACACAGCCAAGCCGCCTCTTTCCAGGATGCGGCGCTTTTGGCGCGCAGCAAAAGAAACCTGCGCCGCGGGGAAAGAATCGTCAGAAGCGGAATTCACACCTGTGACGGACCAGCCCCGTCCTGCCCCGTTTCTACACGTCTGACAGGCCGCTCTCCAAGCAGCTCTCTCCAGCGGGAGGCAGGGCGGGCGCTGGGGCGAAGTTCTTGGAAGAACTTTTCCTGCTCGAGGGGTGGAGCGGAGAAGGGGCGGCCTGGAAAGCAGCCCGCCGCAAGAGCACGGATTCGGGCGCGGAGAGTCGGGTCTCGGCGTCTGGGCGTCTTTCCTTCCCGGATCGGGCTTCCCGGCCGCTCGGAGCCGTCGAGGCGTCTCCGCGAGCCCGCTGCCCTCCCTCGCCGTGGGATGGGCTCCTCCGCGGGGGAGCAGGAGGACTTGAACGAAGGTGCTCGGCTCCGCTCGCTCTTTTTGGCCTGCGATGTAAACGGTTCCGGCCGGATCGAGCGCGATGACTTCGGCTCGCTCTGCGCCGAGCTGAGGGTCCGGCCGGCGGAGGCCGAAGCTATTTTTCAGCGCCTGGACACTGACCGAGACGGCGCCATCACCTTCCGCGAGTTCGTTCGGGGGTTTCGCGGCGTCNCGCCTGGACACTGACCGAGACGGCGCCATCACCTTCCACGAGTTCGTTCGGGGGTTTCGCGGCGTCGTTCAACCGCGGAGCAACTGCGGGGAGCTCTCCGGGGAAGAGAGCCACGCTTTCGGGGCTTTCGCCGGGATGGCGGCGGCGGCGGCGGCGGGATCCGCGGTGGGTCCCAGTCAGGCCTGGCAGGAATTTGAGCTTCGGCTCGGGGAGGAGGCGGGCTTCATTCCCAGGTAAGCCACTCTTGCTCCTCTGAGGGGAAAGGCGCGCCATAACCAGCCCCAGAAGTTTTCGCCCTTCCTTTTTCAGTCACCCTTGAAAGATAAAGATGTTAAATGTCTTTCTGAGTAGTTCCGCCTTCCTTTTATTTTCCGAAAGATACAAGCCTGTTAACAAATTGCTTTTTAGCAAACTTCAAGCAGTGTTTTCGGAATGGATAAAAGCTGCACCTATTGAACTTCTACCGGGCAAGTATTACTTCAGGGATACAGGGCGGGCAGCTTTGACCATGTGATTATTTCTTTTTTATTTCACCCTTTCCATGGATTGGTTGAGGATCATGTATTTTATTATTTTCACTCTTCATAGTATGGTAATCACTAGCCACTTTTTCTACAAGGAACTGGGAGTCAGTGTTTACCCTCTTTATTAGTGCAAAGGCAGTGAGGTAGTAGGAGGTAGGAGAGGCAGTCTGTGTGTATTTGTGGCTTTGCTAGCATTCAAACTTTTAAAATTTTAGGTAGTTGCCAAGGAGTAAGTCTACTGGCTTTCGGATGAAGCAGATCAAGTCCGAGATTATAGTTTCTAAGCAACAGCTGCTGTTTTCATTCCAACTGGAAATAATCTGTTGCAGTTTTATCTCAGGCCTGTCTACCTTCGGATAGTTTTTATTAAAAAAAGTATAAACTTTTTAAATAAAAAGAATGCCTGCCCCTCATCTTTCTCCAGCATGTTTAATATTTGCTGTTCCCATTTAAAATAGTCCCTGTTAAAAGAAGTGGCATATGGCAGCATCACTAAAGGGCAGATGGTTAGAGAGGGCAGCAGAAAAATGACAGGGGAATTTTTGGTTTTGTTTTAATAATGCAATACATACCTTTGAAAACTCTCATCCAGCAAGCCTGCAAGGTGCCACGTAGCTCCTTAGTCTTTTCTTGTTACTGGAAGTAAAGAGAGGTGCTCTGCTCAGATTTCAAGTCTTTTCTTATGACTCTAAAAGAATCTCATTTTATTTTCTCTTGGTGCTGCCTACCTCAGCTGATCATTTTGCAGTCTTCAGGTTTTGTGGGAATCCGTCAAGCACATTTCCAAGCTTGTATACTTTCTTACACCTGTCCTGATTCTTCAAATAAACAGCTGTTCCTGTGCAATAAAAAGCAGACAAACAAATGAAAAAAAAATCAGTTAAATGGATTTAACCAAGTGATAGTCCTGCTTGATGTCAAATTTTTGATGTATTCAAAATTCTTTTGATGTTATAATGTGAAAAATTTGTTGTCTGACTCTTTGATGACATCAGTTTAAACCTGTATAGTTTTAGAATTGTAAAAATAAGTCTCTGGTTGGGTTTTGTATTGTGTCTCCCTGAGCTGTATCCTGAATGTCCAAATAGCAAGTTTTCATCTCTAGACCATTAATAATACAGTGTCTTTTTAAAAAAAAATGCTATTTCCCAGGATATTAGCACCATATTAGGAATTTTGCCAACAAAAACAACAAAGATTTTCCAAACAACTGTATGGTTCTTTTGGAGAGCAGATTATGAAAACAGAGATTCTCAGTCATCCAGGTCCTGGTTTCCTCAAAAGTACTTTTTAAAGAGGCAACTGGATTTTCTGCGAAACATCTTCAAAGAAAAACCAGACAGTTGCCTCTTGAAAAAGTACTTTGGGGACATCAAAGTATATTGTATCATTAGGAACTTTCAGAACAAGAGTCAAAGCATCCTTCAGGCTGTTACTCTGTCTTCATTCCTATTTAGCAAAGTGCCTTAAATTTCACTCAATTTGAACTGCTTTCATGACAATCTCAAGGTGCTCAATAACGGAGGGAAGGGTGCACAAATGGCCAGCAGACTACAGTGTGACCATTCATGAAGTAGATAAATCAGTGATTTATTGTGTTTTGTCTATCTGTTTTGTCGGTCTGTCTATCCTATATCTATCTATCTATCTATCTATCTATCTATCTATCTATCTATCTATCTATCTATCTATCTATCTTTCTCTTATTTAGGAACTGCCCATCTCCCATATGTATTTTGGTCCATCACAAAGGCTTATGCTACATAAGCCATTGTAACCATTTCTTCCCACTCTTTAAACTTCCCAGTTTAAATTAGGGATAAATAATAGCATAAGCCTGACTTAACTGGGGCTTTAACAGAGCTGACTGGAGGTCACAAACTTGCATGAATTAAACTTTGAGGATTTCAGCTATGTTGGATTGAACATTTTAGCCATCCTTCTCAGCATGGCTATACTGACTAAAATGGATGAATTACTGCATTTTGCAAGCACAGTCATAGAGAGTTTACTTTTTGAGCAATATTAAAAGTTTACGCAATAGATCTTACTTTTAAACTTTTGCTTGAATTTAATGTTTGCCAATTAGGGCAGGGATGAAGAAATTACTAGACCTCTCAGCAGCAGCCAATATAATGATTAAGGATGCTGTAAATTATATATCAGTATAGAAGCATACATTCCTTTAAGTTATACTTTATAGAACTTACTGCAAAAGTCTAGCTAAATAGTTGTACATGTAGGTCCAGTATCCTGTTTTAGAAGAGCTATGGTGGAATGAGGTTTGTTCAGGAAGAGTTTGTGTAAGCATCTGCCTTTCTTATCTTAGTACCATGGAGACAATGTTTGCTCTACTAGTCCAGCTACTTTGGTTTAATAAGACAGGAGAACGAATTGCAATTCCTTTGTTTGACATAAGTATACAGACGTAATGCATCTGAATTCTGAAAGCCAGTCCTCATGTATTGTTTCAAGCAGAATGATACTCAGAACAAAATGGATTGAAAAACCAAATTTTGTTAATGAAGTTTTAGATGCTCTAATTTACAGGTTGTTTTAAAAAATATATAATTAAAAAAATATTTTTTCCTTGCTGATATTTCTTTTAATGAGCTGATGCTAAGCGGTAGACTCAAATGTGCATTGGTATTATCTATTTATGTAGGAATTACAATATGCATATTGCCTTCCATCCAGGATCTCAAAGCTGTACAAATAGCAATAATAATAGTACTTAGACTTATATACCATTCCGTCGTGCTTTACAGTACTCTCTGAACAATTTACAAATATCAGCATATTGTCCCCGACAATCTGGATCCTCATTTTACCAATCTCAGAAGAATGGAAGGCTGAGTCAGTCTTGAGCCAGTCAGGATTGAATTGCTGGTTCTGGGCAAAGTTTACTTGCAATACTGCATTTTAACCACTGTGTCACCATGACTCCTTATATAGTATTCCTGCCTCCTCCTTTTTTTTAATAGTAACAACTCAGGTTGGGCCGAGAATCATGGTCACCCAAGGAGTTTTTCAGGTGAGGATGATTTAGAAGTTGGATGTCCTCATTCGTAGTTCAACACTGCATTGGCTTTTACTGGAAGGGTGGTAGCCTTGTGTTCTTAATGTTCATCAAACTTTATGAACAATATGTTGAAGGCATTTTGAATAGATTAATTTTTCAAAACCAAAGCCATACTGAAAGAAAGGTATATACACTGCTCAAAAAAATAAAGGGACCACAAAAATAAGACATCCTAGATCTGAATGAAAGAAATATTCTTATTAAATATTTTCCTTTAAGTTATAGAACATTCACATAGTTGACTGTGCTGACAAGAAAATCACACAAAAATTATCAATGGAAATCAAATTTAGCAACCCATGGAGGTCTGGATTTGGAGTGGTCCTTGGATTTTGAGTTACACTCAAAAGTTAAAGTGGAAAAAAAACACTAGCAGGCTGATTTCCAAACTTTTGATGTAATTGTCCTTTAAACAAGTCCAAAAAATGGGCTCATAGTGTGTGTTGCCTCCACGTGCTGTTATGACCTCCCTACAATGCATGGGCATGCTCCTGATGAGATTGGTGGATGATCTCCTGAGGATTCTCCTCCCACACCTGGACTGAAGCAGCCCCCAACCTCTGGACAGTCTGTGGTGCAATGTGCATTGCGTGGATGGAGAGAACATGATGTCCCAGATGTGCTCAAATTGAATTCTGGTCTGGGAACAAACAGGGCCATCACATAGAATCAATGCCTTCAATCTTCAGGGACTGCTGGAACACACTGCAGCCACATGGAGCGTCTAGTAATGTCTTGCATTAGGAGGAACCCTGCCGGCAACCGCTCCAGCATATGGTCTCACAAAGGGGTCTGAGGATTCATCTCGGTAAACATAATGGCAGTCAGGGCTAACCTCTGGCAAAGCCACAATGGTGGCTGTGTGGCCCGCCTAAAGAAATGCCATCCACACATTACTGATCCACTGCCAACCGGGTTTTCATGCTGAGGATGCTTGCAGGGGCAGCAGAAGTTCTCCACAGGTCTCCAGACCCTATCACGTCTGCACATGTGCTCAAGTATGAACCTGTTTTCATCTTGAAGAGACAGGGCACCAGTGGTGAATTTGCCAATCTTTGCTGTTTCTCTGGCAAATGCCAAAATGTCCTGCACGGTATTGGACTGTAAGCTCAACCCCCCACCTGTGGATGTTGCGGCCCTACATACCAATCCTCATGAGGTCTGTTTCTGACCGTTGAGCAGCCACATGCACATTTTGTGGGCCCGCTGGAGCGTTATTTCTGCAGGGGCTCTAAGCAGTGTTGCTCCTCCTGTCCCTCCTTGCACAAAGGCAGAGGTAGCGGTCCTGATGCTGGGTTGTTGTCCTCCTATGGCCTCCTCCACGTCTCCTGATCTACTGGCCTATCTCCTGATTGCGCCTCCATGCTTTGGACACTACGCTGACAGACAAAGCAAACCTTCTTGCCACAGCTCTCATTGATGTGTCATCCTGGATGAGCTGTACTACCTGAGCCACTTGTGTGGATTGTAGACTCCCTCTCATGCTACCACGAGAGTGAAAGCACCGCCAGCATTCAAAAGTGACCAAACCGTCAGCCAGAAAGCATAGGAACTGAGAAGTGGTCTGGTCACCACCTGCAGAACCCCTCCTTTATTGGGGATGTCTTGCTGACTGCCTCTGCTTTCTACCTGTTGTCTATTCCATTTGCACAACACAGCATGTGAGATTGATTGTCAATCAGTCTTGCTACCTAAGTGGACAGTTTGATTTCACAGAAGTGTGATTGATTTGGAGTTACATTTTGTTGTTTAAGTGTTTCCTTTATTTTTTTTTTTTGAGCAGTGTATAAGGAATGGGAAACTCAGCACTCTCCACGTAGTTTGAAGCAACAGTACCAGAATATATGACAATTGTCTGTCTTGAAAAAAACTTATTGGAAATATAGTTAGAAGTATTGGGATTGCATCAGATAGCAATTTCTGTATAAATATTGAACCTGAAGCTTGATATCGCTACTATATTTGGACATAAAAACACCTACAAATAGTCCTAAAGTTATATTGGAATTGGGATCGGAATGTCTGTTGCTATGAAATCACATGACTGCATCACTTAGCAATGGCAATCCCAGCAATCCCTATTGTTGTCATTAACCAAATCCCACTGGTTGTTTGATGGGAACCCACCCAATCCCAGCCATTCCCATCTGGGTCCCTTCTAGCCCTGAGCCTCAGTAACGGAAGAAACTATTTCCTATGCCTCCTTTTCAACTCTCCTATGTTACCTCCCACCTACCCCCACCTCCTTACTCTGTCTCTTTGGACCCTGGCAAAGCTGTATTTCTCTGTAATGGCTGTACTGAGGCTAAAGTAGGGATGGTAGCGAGACTGCTGAAGGCACCAGTCCTCTGAGGAATTCCCCTGTGAAGGATGGCCAAAAGAGCAGAGATGGGGGGAAAGTCAATGGTGGGAAGTTGAAGCACCCAGATTTTGATCAAGTTACTATGACGGTGCTACAGCATCCATAACTTGAGGGACCAAATGTTAAGTATCATTCTTTCAGCACTTACATAACTTTGAATGGTTGCTGAATGGTTGTAAAACAAGAACTGCTTACACTCTGATTAGATTCCCATAGTGTACTAAAAAGTGATTTTGTTTTGATACATGAGTCCAGTCAGTTGTGATTTGTTGAAACTAGGACTAACTATGCTTAATGCGAACCCAGCTATAGAAAGAAGAAAAAAGTAACCTTCCTACCTTAGGCCATATAATCTGGTTATGTCTTCCTCAGTCGTGAGAGATATGCAGAGAGATACTAATCAGTTTATGAGTTTGGTCACTGAGTATGTATTTCAACTATTGTACCAAACACAAACTGAATATAAATGTTAGCAGTGATTTCGGCCCTTTCAAACAGTAACAACTCCAAACTGAACAGGAAACTTCATACTTCCAGAAACTTTTTATAGATAGAGAATGGAAAAATATGCAGATTTTCAGAGAATAATTAAATATTGAAAAGTCTGAATCAAATTATTTTGTGAAATATTGGTATGTAATTATTGGTTACCATTTTTATAATTAGGATTTATAATAACCATATAATTATCTCAAATTCTTTCTCTTCTATTCTGCTATTTTTTCTATCTTATGTGAAATTGAAGTATACCAAACATGTATATTATTATTGGGGTTTTTTTGTGTGCTTGATTATGTGTTGTCAAGTCTGTGTCAACTGACCACATAAATTGATAGCTTCTTGAAGATCTATTCTCACCATGGCCTTTAAGTTATATATTAAATTATGTCTGTTTTCTTACACTCAGGGTAGAATCTGGTTCCAATACGTAATATATATTTCATGGTTAAACCAATTTGAAGATGGTTTCTGCCTGCCTTTTCAAATCACTGTTTTGCAGATATGTTTGACTGGATATTAGAACTGCTACCATTCTTATCTGAATTCTGAGAATATACTCCAACACATTTACAGAATATTAGATTAGGAACCTCAAATGTTTACCTTGTAGAAGTTGGTTGCAGCAGAAACCAAGACAAAGTTATTTGGAAATATGCTTAATTAAAGCCCATGTCACACTGCACCAACGGATGGAAAGAGGATGTAAAATGGAGAGAAACACATGCCATCCGTTGGTTAATTAATGCTATCCATCTGTTCTGTACTCACTTGCATCCGTTTTTTCTCCTCTCTATCCGTCCAGCAAATCCGTCCGACTGAGGTTCCATCCGCTCAAAAAGTTTTGAGCTGCTCAAAACTTTTTGAGCCGGGAAAATGTATCCAACGCGTCCGTTCTGCAATCTGCAACGCATAATGGGGAACTTCCGTCTACATCCATCGTCATCCGTTACGTGTCCGCTAATATCGCGCCTAGCATCCCCCACTGCGCATCCGCGCAACTCAAAATCTGCTCCACAGAAAACGGACAAAGGGAGGAAGGTGAAACGAGAGCGCGGAACGGACACAAAGGTGTTAGTAGCACGGACGGGAGAAAGGATGAAGCGGATGCAGCTCACATACAAAGCATTTTAAAATGAAAAAACGTTCGCAGAGGGACCCTACTCGGATATTAAGGATGCCTAGAGATGCAAAAGATAACCTAGTGAAAACCTATATTGCCAATAAAAAGGGGGAGGAACTCACACTGGTTCACTTTCAGTCGCAGCAGCCCTGCGGTGTGCAGACCTCTGCAGCCTTCATCTGGCTCTTTGCTCTTCCACAGCATCCATTGATGTCCACATGGATCATAACACACTCCTTTTGGTAGCCACCATCGTTCTGCACAGTGCGAAGCCATCTAGCAGGCTCTTTCAACTGTTCTAACGGGAAGAAAGGAGGCGTCCAAGAAGATGTCTGAGTCCAAAGATGGATCGGGAGAAGAGCAAGAGTAACGGACAATGTACAACAAGCTGTGGTGGGAGCTAAGGAAACGAAGACCCTCCGTTGCCATTCGCAGAACTTCATGAGGATGCCTCCACATGTTGACGAAGTTGTGGAGCAGCTGAGACCCAGTTGAACCAGGCAAACACCAACTCCAGCACCAGCCTGGACCTGGGCTGAAGGTGGCACTGACTCTGCGCCCACCGCTGGCCTCAGGGACCATCGTACAGGAGCATGCAGTACAGCTGGAGGGTCCACACAAACAATCAGCATTGTGGTCAAGAAGTGGTGTAGGCCATCATCGAAGATATCTGGAGGAGCTCCTCTCCAGTGCCTCCACTGAAGAAGGCTGGAAGAAGTTGCAGAGCAGTGGTATACAGAAGTGCGAACATTCCCACATCGTTGGAGCCATAGATGGAAGCACGTGGCCTGCAAAGCTCCAGCCAACGAGGGTCACTTATCACAACTAAAGGGCTTCTTCAGCATCATCCCTTCGCCATGGTTCGATCCTGACTACAAGTATCATTACAAAATCGATGCTCAGGCACGGGTCAGCTTCAGATGCCCAGGTTACAAACGCCAGTCAACTCAAGGATGGGCTGGAACGCAACCTCATCATCGGCTTCCCAGATCCATCGACCCCTTCCAACGACACACAAGATGGCCTACTTCATGTGGGGGATGATGCCTTCTCCCGTCAGAACCTACCTTCATGAAGCCCTACACTTCAAGATTGCTCAACACCGTGAAGAGAGATCTTCAACACAGGCTGGTCCAGGCAAGGCAGGTGGTGGAGAACGCCTTTGGCATCCTGGCCAACAGGTTCACCAGGTACTTCTGCACACAGCCAGCCAGTCGCCAGAGACGCATGAGGAAGGATCGTGGAAGCTTGCGCATCCTGCAACAATCTCATGCGCACTCCCATAACCCCCAGTCTTGCAGAACAGGCTTGTGGACCATGTCCACAAGGCAATGGGACATGGAGCCTGGGGAACGGAGGCAAGGGCAAAACCTGAATAGACACCTAAAGGAGTGCAAGGCCCCAACAGAGCTTCACGTGAAGGGAAGAAGCAGGCCGCAACCTCATGAGACACTGGTGCACTCTCTCAGCTGGAGCAGTGGAGGTGGCAAGACAGGAATGATAGATGATTAATGGATGCTTCCTTAGCCTGTCTCATCACACGATGAGATTGGGCCATGGTTGTTGGGTGGGCCTACAATTGAACAGGGCATTTAATAAAGAGTTGTGCTTTCATGTTGCATGTGTGGATGATATTACATTATTATTGATAATAAAGGACCATTAGTGTGGCCACTGGGACGGTGGAACCATAGAGTCCAATATGCTTGCACTGGAGGTTTATCTATCCCACAATTGCTATTTACCCATCCCAAAGGTATCCCTGCCATCCCACAGCTATTACCAATCCCAAAGTATCCCTGCCCATCCATCAGCTATTAACCCATCCAAAGGGTACCCTGCCTATCCCAGCAGCTATCCTTACCCATCCCACAAGGCATGCAAAGGCTTAAACTCATTCTAAAAGTTTCCACCCAGACTTTATTAATAGTAATTGAGCAAAGTGAAATGAAGCAAAGATAATAATTTATTTAATAACAAGCCGTAAAAGAAAATGACCCCAAGTCAAGTGTCCAAAGCAAAATAAAGTCAACAGGTAGCCACCCCAGTCCTGGCACGCTTCTTGGTCACTCGGCAGGCATGCCCAGTCTCAGGGTGAAGGGTCCAGGTGCTGTGGAGGTGGCTGCTGCTGGAGTGCTGGTCTGAGGCGCCACCGGGGTGCCTGGCCCCGAGAGGACCAATAGGGGACGGTGTGGTTGAGGAGCTTCAGACAGCTGCTAGCCGCAGTGATGTTGAGAGCCCCTCCTCCATGGAACAATGGAGTGTCACCGCCCATACCGATGACAGATTGCACTGAGGCCGGGCATTGCTGTGGGGCTTGGAGAGCAGGACCAGTTGTAGTGGGGCTGTCCTGGTCCCGTCCAGAACTGGGTGACGTGACTGAACGATGGTGCATCTGCTGGCTGGTGGCATCAGTGGCGTGGCTGGCATCGCGTGCCACCATGCCGTCCGATTGTACACTGTGCCTGGCACTGAGGAGGCTGCCTGTGCTGCCTGACCTCCATGTATATCGTAAGACCTTTGAGTAGGAGGCGCCTGTGGAAAGCCTTGGAAGCGCAGTGGACACTCACGCTGCGGGTGAGGAGCAGGCTGACTGCGGTGGCAAGCAGGTTCATCTGTGTCTGAGAGGTTGTCTGAAAGAACATCAGCTGGATCCTGTCCCTTTACCTCACCTAGGTACTGTAGTTCCACTTCGTTCATCAGACGGTCTAGTTGACATAGGTGAGAAGCAGGCTTGCGTTGGAGATGTGCGGTCGGCTACTATTACCAGCATGAGATAGGAGATCTACGCTGCTCCTTGAGGTGTACTTTATCTCCAGTCAGGACAGACTTGTTGGCCTGCCCCTCCGGTCTAGCCCTCTGGCCCTTTCTATGGAGTGAGAAGCTAAGGGCGGGATGCCGAGGTTGGGCTGTGTGGAATTCGCTCTCCTTCTCCCACTGCAGTCACGGGCGGTCCTCCACAGCACTCCGCACAACGGTTAGTACAGCTGTCGGGCGCGTGTCTACCCGTACATCGCACCTACACAGATACCATGCCTGACACAGGAGCTGACTCTTTCCAAGGAGAGGAAACTGCCTCTCATGCAGCTGCCCCGAGAGAAGAGGTTGTGAAGGGCTGCTCCTCCGGTGCGGATCTCACCCTCCAGAAAGCTGCACCTTGGCATTACATAAGTCCCTTCCCTGTTCCTTTACGTACCGTCAAGCATTACCGCAGGCCATGGCCAGAATTCTTTGAGGTGCAGCTTCGCCCCGACTCCAGGTGTCATTGCTTCCAGCCAAGCCGAGGAGCACCTAGCCGAAGCTATAGCCCA
Source organism: Laticauda laticaudata (assembly GCA_004320025.1). NCBI lineage: Eukaryota > Metazoa > Chordata > Lepidosauria > Squamata > Elapidae > Laticauda > Laticauda laticaudata. Next base: position 87,483 of record BHFT01043645.1, on the reverse strand, counting down.
GCCTCTCCGCCTTCTCTCTCCGAGCCAGCTTGCTTGCTTTGAGTGATCTCGGAAAGAGGCCTTGTCCCTTACCGCCAATAGATACATCAGTTCTCCCTACAGCACTCCAGCACCATCTCCTCGTTTCCTCTTACTATGTTGTATTGCTACCTCTCCCGTTAACGACGTCTCCTCTTCCTCCCTTTGGCCAGGCCATATGGCCTCATCGTAGGGCTTCAAAGGATGTAGGGCTGCTCCTCAACACCAGCGCAGCCACAGCACACGACAGCAACAACAAGTAGCAGCAAAACAGGACCAAGCCAGCACACAGCAAACCAGCGAGCACCAGCAGACAAGGAGCACCAGCACGGCCGAGGACCAGGATGCACCCAGCAGAAGTAAGCACCACGCAAAGCCAACCAGCACCAAGGAACAGCGGCACAGCAGAGTGAGCACCAGCATGACAGCCCCAGCCACCCAGGAGGCAGTGCCAGCCAGAGTAAGCAGCTAGCACACAGGAGCAGTGCCAGCAGAGTAAGCACCAGCCAGACAGCAGCAGCACCAGGAGCAAGTGCCACCAGAGTAAGCTCCAGGCAGAAGCAGCATCAGCAGAAGCCCAGCACCCAACAGAGCGAGCCCCGTCGCAGGCAGATCCAGCCCAGCAGAAGCCAGAGTCAGGCCAGGGTACTGCGGAGAGGTGGCCTCCTGTCCTCTTCGCCAGGCTGGCAGCAGATGCAGAGGCTATCCGTTTCCTTTCCCAATGGCTTGTGGCTGCTGGTCTGGCTGCTGTGTCCTGGAAGTACGGTCTTATCACTACTGAATTGGACCTAGCCCTTGGAGCTGCCGCCTTTAATACACGGGGCTGAACCAGCAAAAGCATCCCTCCCCCCCATGCGCAGTGAACGCTAAGGCATCCGCTGGCTTCCCTCTGCACTCCGCTTCTCTGCCTGGCATCCGCTTCATCCGCTCGGCCGTAACCGCTATCTGCATCCACTCTTCCCGTTCAACGTCCGCTTATGCCTGCGACATCCCCCAAGAAGCTATTGCGATGTGACCATCCACTCCCATACCGCTTCCAATCCGCTAGCTTCTGTGAGCATCCCAGCTTTTCCATACCGCCCCTAATCGTCCTCTCCCCGTCCTGTTCCTTTCCATGTTGTCCGCTCTCGTTATCCAAATTCGGCATACTTTGGGAGAGCGAATAACAACGGGAACATTTTTCTCGTCCGCTGTGTCCTTTTTACAAACGTTTTGCATTCGTCGGCCAGTGTGACAGGGCCTTAAAAAGAAAAACAACAACAGCTGTTTCAATTGTGATAATCAAAATGTTCACAGGTCATAAAATTTAACATCAGGATTAAAGAGATAACTTGCAAACACTACTTCCAGATACTGTACATGGGATGCTATTTTCATGACAGGGTAATAGTGAAAAGAAATTACAAATAGGATGACAGGTCATTTTCAGAGGATCTTTGAAAAACTGAACTCCGCATTCTTCCTAGAACTGATGCTGTAAGATAGGTTGGACTGCAGTTCACTTCCAGCCAGCATGATGGTAAGAATTATCATCCAACTGACGTGCACAGATATCCAAGTTGCCAAAGCTGGGATGGAAGACTTATTCTTCCTGTCCCCGTTCATGATTTATTAAATATGCTCCATAGAGCACAATGCGTCTGTGGCAGAGGTTCAATTATAATAATGGTCAATAATGATGATAATAACTGCAGGAAGATTGCAGAGGCTGACTATAAACAATGGCATGGCAAAGTAACAACAATGGTGCATTGGAATTTCTTCAAGAAATACCACCTGCCTGCAAACAAGAACAGATGGGACTACAAAATAGATGAATTAATAGAATATGGAAATTGTAAAGTGCTCTGGGACCTTTAGAATTCAAACAGGCAATCATCTGCTGGCCAATACGTCAAGCTTAACAATTGATGATTAAAAAAAACATTAAAAAGACTGGGTAGTAGACATTGCATACCTGGAGCCAACAAAATAGAAGAGATAATAGTAAAGATCTGTAAAGATCTGCAAATAAAATAGAACAAATGTGGTAAAAGAAAGCAAAGATAGCGAAACCAATAGGAATAGGCTCCTTGCATGCAATCCCAAAACATCTGAAATACGATTTGAATTCCATTGTTAACCCTCAGTTAATTGCAAAAGGCAGCTTTAGTTGGAACAGCTTATATCCTGCACAATAACTTTAGTATTATTATTAAACAACATCTACTTATACAGGTCTTTGGAAAGAAATTGATAGGTGGATAAAAATGCCAAATACAATTTAAATATCCACCTGACATAATGTTGATTTGGAGCCTTTGGAGAAATAAAGGATTCCTTGATATCTGGAAATATTGAATTTATCAAACTTGAGCACCCTCATTTAAAAAAACACCACCACCTTGCTTGGAACTGCCTAGATTCCTATATACTACCTTAGTAATGTTTAGCTCCTTAGTTAGGACTCAAATGATTAAGTTTCCACTAATGTGAGACTGGGAATCCAACCGTACATTACTCACATATCATTCTGTACATTTCAACTCAAGTAAAATTATTCAGTCTGCTGGATGCCAACCAGTTCCATTGGCAGTCAGTTATTTTAATTGGAGAATATTATACATGCTTCAGTTTGTTCAAAATCAATCAGGATGTTGGCTTTGAGTGTAGGGTTTTTTTTTTTTTAATGGCAATGGGNGGCTTTGAGTGTAGGGGTTTTTTTTTTTTAATGGCAATGGGGGCAGGGGCGATGTAATGATTTGCCAGTATTGTTGCATACTTGATATATTGGTATTTAGGTCAGCAGTCTTGTGATTATTCTTCATTAAAAAAAAAGTCTTCCCTATCCTTAGAGCTCTTTAGGTTTCTAGGGAATTGTTTTTTTCTGTTTGCCCTGAATTTGATTTCTCATTCTTGCACCTGACTGTTTTGTGTAAATGTAGGCCACCAAAAGCTCCTGAATGGAGCTGTAAATTGGGTCAGTGAGAAACAACAAAACCATATTAAGATTCTGTGATCAAATAACCAGAGCAAACTTTGCAGTCGCCATTGTACTGAATGTTCACAACAGCAGCTTTTCCAAGAAGAGCTCAGCAGGCCTACATGAAGGAGCTCATAAAAAGCTTTGCATTTTTATTTTTTTTTGCTTTCTGGCAACTGAGGATAACATATTATGCATTGAATGAATTGATCCTTATCCATGTGAAGTTTTATGCAGTAACTGTTTTGCCAGATTTAGAAATAGGTATGATAAATACAGGTGACTTGACTTACAACAGTTTATTTAGTGAATGTTCAAATTTATAACGGCACTGAAAAAGTGGCTTATGACTGTTTTTCACATTTATGTGCATTGCAGGATCCCCATGGTCACATGATCAAAATTCAGATGCTAGGCAGCTGATTTGTGTTTATGACGGTTGCAGTATCCTGAAGTCATGTCATCACCTTTTGTTACCTTCTGACAAGCAAAGTGTCAACTCATAAAATATTTCTCTGGTTGTTTTAGAGTTGCCAGCAAAAAGGAAGGGTTAAGGGCTTGAAAGAGCAGTGTGGCAGCTTGGAAATCAAAAGTGCATTCCATACATAGTTTTTCAGAGATAGTAACTAGGTGACTGACATTTCTGCCAGGCAAAAATCTAACTGGAGAACATGATTGATGACTCTTGGCTATGGATGTGTCTCATTGGAGAATATGAATTATGATACACCCAGGGAGTGGGGGAAAACCAGGGTCAAGGGTGACAATGAATTATGTGTCTCAGAGTCAGCTATACCCAGGCAGTACCAGACATATTAACTTCCAATAAATCCTTTGAAGTTTTGAAAGTTTTGGAAGACTCATGATTTAATTGATGTAACTCCCGGAATCCTGACACAAAGTCAATGAGGAAGCCAGATTCACTTAACAATCTTATTACTATCTTTAACAATGACAGTAATTCACTTAACAATTGTGACAGGAACAGTTGTAAAATGGGGCAAAACTCCCTTAACAAATATCTCGCTTAACAACAGAAATTTTGGGCTCAGTTGTGGTCATAAGTCAAGGACTATAATATGCTAGCTCCAGGCTGCATATGGTTCTGACAAACTCTGATTTTAAGATCTTTCAAAATTCTTTCCAACCTCGAACAGCCCCAAATCACTGATTTATTTGCTCCCATTTTAAGGCGGGGAATTAGCCTTGAAGTGGATGTAATGCAATTTAAAAAACATCAAAAGGGATAATATCTCCTCCCAATCCACAGAAAATACTGCGTCCATTCACATTTGTGATGTGTTTCTTCTTCATAAGAACTCTACTTATGGGCCCATTTCAGCCCTTGACTTCCTCTTGCCATATTCATTCGCAAAAGAATGTGGAGAAGGGAATGGCAGAACTTGGGGGCCAAAGAAAAAGAGGGATCCGTCTAGAATCCCTACTTAGCCGTAAGAATATTAAGTCTTGCTCCCTCTACCCGTGCTGTTGACCCTTGACCCTTATCTAATTCTAACCCGGCATTTAACCTTTAGTTAAGATTTCTGTGAATAGGCTTTTAGTAATAAATCAGCTTAATTGAACCTTCATGTATACACCTGGTTTTTCGCTCCTAACAGAGAAAGATCTAAATTGAGCAATATCAGAACGATGAGTTTTATCCAGATCACTTATTTGATGAACTTGATGGATTTTTGTCTGAGTGGGATAGTGATCTGATCCTATATTAGAAGCATTTCCTATATGAAGGGCAAACTTGATTCCTTCCTGTTAGCCTTTTTATTTATAAAAGTTTCTCCAGTATTACATATGTGTATGTATTTAATCCATGCAGTGGATTTAAATTTTTATAACCTCAGTGCTTGTGTAAAGAGATATTGAACTTAAATCTCTGGAGATGTTTTGATTCCAGGATAGATAAAGATAACAGTGCTTATACCAAAATAAAGTAAATCTTATTAACAAGTAATATGTCTGTTTTTATAATCTGTAATTTGCTCTTACTTATGAACTTATTGACCTATTTTATAAAACCTTATTTGTAAAATCTTAATAAAAAGTCTGTTCCATCTACCCATTTTCCTTGACATCTCCATTAATTTCTTATTTTTGAATACATCTGCAAAACATTTAATACTTGATTTCTCCCTCATTTGTAGGCAAGAACAGGTCAGCATTCTGTATCAGAACATCAATATAGTGGAACCACGATTAATTCAACCATATGAAAATGTTATTAAGAACTTTATTAGAGAGATCAAGCTGCAGAGTACAGAAATGGAAACCTTGGCCATCGCTGTAAAAAGGTAGAGTTAACTGGGTTTGTATTTTATGATGAAACTATATTAGACTATATTATTATAATCTGAAGTGGGAAGTATCCTTTAGAACTGTGGACATATCTACATCTGCATCAAGTAAATAAAGATTGCCCAGACTATATCCAAAGTAATATTGGATTCAAATACTTCCATCAGTCCCAGACAACAGAGCTGATGGGAAGGGATAGAGGAATTGCAGTATTGTATTTGAATTTGTTTATTCATGCTTTAAATATCCAATAAATTATGTGGGTGAAGAACAAATGAATTACAAAGGTCATGCTATCATGACCCTTGCAAATGATTAAATATACTTGACGCTTTTGTTTGTTTTATAGTTTGTGAACATCCATTATATGTTTTCTAAAATAGCATTTTCAGAACAGGTATCTCTAACTTAACTTTGAGATTTCTGATCACAAAGAATTTGAGGCTGAAAGGAAGAGAAGGAAGAATTAAGTGAAAAATGTATTGCTACATAGAAATTAGGAATTTGGTTTATTAATGGTTAAAACACTAATTTTCTCACATTATCTTAACAAGGCACAAACTAGGCTGTAACTTCCCATATACCTGGACACCATAAGTATTTTAATTTTAGAATGGCAGCCATATAAGTTGAGTTTGAGTTGGTAGAAGAGATTGCACAGCACTGATAATACCTAATCTTATTTCAAATCCTATGCAGTCATTTTGCGCTTCTATACTTATGCAAATAAGTCTTTGTCTTCTCTTGCCCCTAAATCTTCTCCATTGAAGACAGTTGCATGTGTACATTCCCTGCATTCTTTCTGAGACAATTTCTTCTCCAGGATGAGATGCTGATGCCACTAATAGAGCTATTTCTAGATATACTTAGTGGATAAGATGTGAATGCTGCTATTATATGCATTTGTTCAGTTTTTTCCTGGTCCCAGCATTCAACACTCTGAGACTATCTGGACTATGCTTCTTTTCTATATTTTGACTTATTGGTATTTTCCAGTGAATTATGCTATAGGTGGAAATAAGGTAGACTATATAGTCTATAATTATACACACACACACACACATACACGTGTATAAATTTGGAGTTATGGTATCAATGTGATAATTCATTTACATCCTCATCAGTTTCACCCAGAGAGATTTAGTGCCTAGTTTTGCAAGGTCAGATCCTTCTGCAGATACTGTAATTTTCTTATTGTAAGGAATAGAAAAACTTCTGTTCAGAGTTGTAGACAATCAATCCCTATAGTTCAGTGTTTATGATCTTTGATAAATAGGATAATTAGGTATGAAAAGCAATTTATATGTCTTTAGCTACGTTTTTAGCTACTTTTTTAGCTACTATATATATACTGTATATAATGTCACATTAGCTAGAAGGAGAGTTTGCCTGTTATTTAAATATAGTCTGTTGTCCTTTGTTCTGATTCTTGATTTGAAACATATTGCCCAAATTATTTTTAAGATTGTTTCATATGAATATTCATTTTTATAGAGCACAAGATAAAGCAGTAATGCAGCTTGGTGAACTAGACGAGGAGATGGAGCAGCGCATACAGGCTACAGAACGTAAAGTCAAGAAGGAGGTGACTAATCAATGCTTACACTTTACTAGTGTGGTTGAATCCTTCCTATAATAACTAAAAATAACTACTTAGAATACTTAAAGAATCATAAATAGTGGGCTTTTAGGTCTTGTGCATAAGAAATCTGATCATGACCTGTTGTTAAAACTGCTTCTTTGGTTAGAAGAACCAAGATGTCAATGTAGATTAAAGCAGAAATTTTTTCTCCTTCTCCAAATCAGAACACAGTGTCTGTGTGTGTGTCTGTGTCTGCAGGTGAACTAAATTGGGGAACAAATTATCAAAATTATATACTGATATGATGAAAGCCTTTCTTCTTTTGTGCATGTGACACTGTATGATTGCCCCACAGGGGTGGAGCTTGGGATAAGATGTTGTTTTTGTCATTTTGACAAAGGAGGGAAGCTTCTGTGGACACCCATGCACAGTGTAATTTATTCCTTCAAACAATTAACATATGAAAAATACAGTAAAAAATGAATGCAAAATTCTGGGTTTAGTTTTGAGTACTATCTCTCAAAATAAGCAAGAGACTCTAGGATTCACAAGCTACCCTAAGTTATATTACAATTTTAAATTAGGTTCTGAAATAAAGTTTGCAAAATATGGTTTATAGATCAGTATATTGTATGAACCAAGCTAATTACCAGTAAATAAATTCTAGTTAAACCAATTTATGTGGATCTCGACAGTAATAGCAATGATATACAATAATTATAATCTTGGTTCTGATTATAAATTGCTTTTGCAGTCCCTAAGTTTCAAAAATATTGTTTTTCTCCTGTGGAGTATGGAAAACTTTATTTTAGAGAAGGAAAAACAAACTGTTGCAAGTAATGTGTGAACAGTGGACATTTATGACTACTAAAGAATGGGTTTGTATTTGATAAACAATAACATAGTGTAAATAGGTATTTTCTGCATATTAATTGCAATCTAAATATTAAGAGCAGCCTATAATTAGTTTGCTTATCATTCTTGAAATTCTGATAATCTTACTCTGTTCTTCACAAATGTACTGTTAAAAAGAAAGACTCCTCAAATGTAAATGCAAGATTGCTGTGATATTTACTTTGTGGGATAGTTCTGAATTATCAGTTTTACTTGTACATAGTTTTTATTGAAGCAAGGATGACTTGTGACACAGTCAAATAGTACTTTGTGTGCTAATAATTATTGTAAAGTATGTGCTTTGCATTTATTTCCAGGTGGCAGAGAAATGAAACATGTACTATAGCAAATCTTTGGGCATATCTTGTCATATATGAATGCTTTAAGATTGGCCAAATATTTTTGACTGTATAATTAGAACAGATACGTGTTCTGCTGAATTAGAACTGCTTAACTCTGCCATTTGTAATTTAACAAATGTGTAAAATGTTTCAGGAGAAGCGTAAAGCAGAAGAAGCTTTGAATGATCTCAAGCGTCAATATGAAACTGAAGTGGGAGATCTCCAAGTGACAATAAAAAAACTAAAAATGGTATGTACACGGGTGGGTTTCTACCGGTTCTGTGCACCTCTGTAGAACCTGTAGCTCTGAAGAGCAGCAGACATAGAACCGGTTCTATGTCTGTTGATGTTTTCGCCCACCCGGGCAATTATCTGATCTTTTATTTCCTGATTTTTTAACTTCAGCTGCCGAACGAGGCACAGCTGTAGTTAAAAAAGCAGGAAAAGAGGGCTGTTTCAAAGGCTGCTTCTCTGCAGGCAGCGTGCTGATGACGATTTACAGGCATTTGGCTCTCAGCAGCACATAATAAATTACCGAACCTCATAAATCCCAAACCAGTAGTTAACCCTGTCGTATCCCACCCCTGTATGTGCACACTTAATACATGGGGAAGAGTGCATGGTTAAATAGACCCAGGCCTGATTCTCTGTAAATGTTCTGCTATCTTTCAAGCAAATAAGCAGACAAAAAGACTTGACTTCTGTCTTATTGAAATATGAAGTTCACATATTTTAATCCCTGAGATAACAGAACAAAGTGATACTTCCTTAAAAAGGAAAAGAATTGTGTTCTATGGTGTGGTTATTAATTAGAACTAAATAGCCTTAATTGTGCCCTTCACCCTTTTTACAAGGCAATTAGTCTTTAGTTATTTCAAAAAGTGGGAGGTTAGCTCCATTGTATTTGGGAGTAAATCTGCTCATTGAAGTCTTGAGTTTCTGTCTGCAATTCCTCCTCTGAATAACCATAAATAAGAATCTTTTGACCTTAGTGAGCCTTTCTCCAGTCACATGTCTTTTGGTTACTCATTTCCCTAATAATAACAGTGTTTGACAATTACATTTTTGAATTATCAAAGCATCTGTTAAATCTAAATAGACTTTGATCAGCTTGAAAGTAAGGATTTAGCTTCTAGCCTAAAATGAACAGCAATTCCTTTTGTTGACAGAATGGGAAGCCTTTCTGTGAACTGAAGATTAATTAATTCTTACTTTCCAGTAATTATTTTAATTTTTCAGTTATCATTATGCAATAGTTCTTTGGTCTTCAGTTGTTCATTGCTACACACCTTAAATTATTTGTATCTATAATGATGACTCATGAAATTAATGACTGGTTTAATATGTAGTACTGTTTCAAGTTAGTTTTTAAATTAATAAAAGTAGTTTATTAGTTTTAAAATCTGCCCTCACATAACCTATACAGAAAGCAGTTGAGTTCTTGAGTATTTTTGTGAAAGGTTTGATTCCCTTTGCATTGTGAGGTAATCAGATAAATTTTCTTATAGTGTTTATATTTTCTTTATTGTTTACAGCTTGAGGAAAAATCTAAACACATTAATCACAAAGAAGATTTGGCAGTATTAAAAAGAAGGATACATGATCTGACCTTGGTATGAGTTTCTTAAAATTTTCTCATTTCAACATAACTAGTATTTTTGTTGGCTCTTCTGGCTTGGTGAAATTTGACATTTTCTTGAACTGTCAGGGAGTTGAAATGAATGAATAGAATTTTAGGGAATAAAAAACCATTTTCCCGGGTATATGGTGTGTTTAGCTCCATATACAGTATTAACAACTAGTTAGTGGGTAAGTGGTGTGTGTCACAATAAAATACAGACTGGGCCTTAGATGCAGACATGTTTTTCTACTGGTGGACAGCGAGATGGAATTTTTATGATTCTGTGGCCTTGTGTCATGAATATTATTCTAGGGAGTTTTGAAAAGCTACAAACAGATTTTGTGATAAAAGAGGTTGGGTACAAATGGGAAACCAGTGCAGAAATTATTTATTTATATATAATTAAATAATTAATAATTTATTTATTTTAAACTGGTGACTGTTCAAGTAGTTCACAGGTTGGTGAAATAATTTATCAAAGTAGCCATTCAAATAATCATAAAATTTATTTAATTCCATGAATCATCAATGCATGAATTACTGTTTTTGAATGTTTTGTTTTTAAAATTTCTGTTTTTAGGAAAACCAGAAACTTAAAAAAGATCTTATGGAATCACAGACAAATATAGCTTTCCTTCAGAGTGAATTAGATACTTTAAAAAGTGATATTGCAGATCAAAGTTTGAATTCAGAAAGGTAAGGAAATATCTCTAGAGATACATAGTAAGTTGTTGTTGGTAAAAAACCAAACTAATTCCCCCTAAACTATTCTTTTTGCAGAGATCTAGACATGATCAGAGAGTACACTGAAGACAGAGATAGCTTGGAGAGGCAGATAGCAGTATTACAGTAAGCTGCTAAATAATTCTGTTTTTAAAATGTTTTCATTTATAAATTTTGATATTCAGAAGTTAGGATCTCCAATAGGGAAAAGAAACAGCACTTTCTTTATCTGTGAAAGAGCTCTTTTTTGCGAAAGGTGTCTCCAGTTCCATGATCTATATTTTAATCAGCCTGTCCGTAGATAAAACTTAGTCAAAGTATTAAGCTGCATGTGACATTATAGGAAACTGGAAAGATCTTTGGAAGCATTCATTCCTTTCTTCAGAAATAAAATTTAATCATTTTTATATATTAATTTTTATATCTCTCTCGACTAAAGTCTATAATCTTACAGGTTTTAAGGTCACTGAATTCTAAACAAGAATTGTTCACTGCATTTTATTTATTTATTTGTATGTTCCTTTCCAAAAGGACATATTTATTTAAAACATTTATTTAGCTGCCCATCTTCTAAACAATGTTAGGCAGGTTTCAATCAAAATTTAAAACAACATAAAGAACCATATTAAAACTATAAGATTAAACAATTAAAACAATCATTATTACATTACATGTAACATCTTAATATTACATTAAGACATTGGTCCAAAGTACCTGAAAATACAGGATAACAACCATAGTATCACATGTTTATTTAGTTACTAATACCTGGTTGAATGTTCATGGCGGGGTAAAATGAACTGGAGGAATTGAACCAATCTGCAGTAAAATAGATAAATTCAAATTTGAATAATTTTGTCTGAGAACTAAGATGGAGGCTTTGCTCCAAGAACACATGACTACTGAGGAGGCTACCTAGAATCAGTCTTCTCCAAATAAGCTTTTAAATAACCCTTCTTTTTTTTTTTAAACAAATTTTATTGATTTTACAATTTAAAAGACACAACAACATAATAACACGTACATAAAGCCCATGTCACACTGGCCAACGGATGCAAAAAAGGACACAGCGGACGAGCAAAAGTGTCATCCGTTGTTATCCGCGCTCAAAAGGGGCAAAAATCTGCATACCCGGAGCGGATAACACGGACGCGGGAAAGGACGCAGGGCGGATGCAAAGCGGATGCGGAACGGAAGGCCCAGGGATGGAAGCAGATGGGAAGCGGATGGCGCATCCGCTGGGCTTCCGGGGGGCCTCAGCAAAGCGGAGCGGAACGGAAAGAACGGATGCACAGCGAAGCTAGCGGATGCACAGCGGATGCACAGGGAATGCCTGGAGTTAATTGCGCATGTGGGGAGGATGCATTGCGTCAGCCCCGCGGATATAAGGGAAGCAGCTCGCACGTGGCCAGCATTCAGAGGAAAGACCTGTCTGCCGGACGGATTGACAGCCTTGCCTGCCCTGCCTGCATTGTCTGCCTGCAAGCCTTGCTGCCTTGCTGCCCTGCCTGCCTTGCTGTTCTGCCTTGGTGCCAGCCCTTGCTGTCTGCCTGCCTGCCAGCCTTCCTGCCAGCCAGTCTACCTGCCAGACTTGGTGCCTGCCTGCCTGCCAGGCTTCCTGCCACGCCTTGATGCCAGCCTCCCTGCCCAGCCTTGCTGCCAGCCAGCCTGCCTGCCAGCCAGCAACCCCACAACAATGCGGAAGCACAGCAAGCCTCAGCCATCTGCTGCCAGCCCTGGCAAGAGGGACAGGGCTACCATCCCGCCCCTGGCCCTCACTCTGGTTCTGCTGCGGGCTTCTGCAGCAGGGCTCGCTCTTCTGGGGCTGGGGCTTCTGCTGCTTCTGCTTCTGGAGGAGCTGAGGACAAGCACTCCAGCACCAGCCACCTCCACAGCACCTGGACCCTTCCCCCTGAGACTGAGCGACCAAGAGGAGTGCCAGAGACTCATTTTTGTTTTATAGCTTGTTGTTAATAAAGTCTATTTATGATTCACACACTTGCTTCATTTTTTTTTTTTAATAAAGTCTTGCTGGAAACTTTTAGAAATGGTTTAAGCCTTTGCATGCTTGTGGGACGGGTAAGGATACCTTTGGGATGGGGTTAGGATACCTGTGGGATGGGTAATAGCTGTGGGATGGGTTAAGGATGGCAGTGGGATAGATAAACCTCCAGTGCAAGCATAGTGGAACTGTATGGTCACCCTCCCAGGGCCACCTATGGCCTTTATTATCAATAACAATTTAATCAATCATCCACACATGTCAACATAAACACAACTCTTTATTAAACGCCCTGTTTATTGTAGGCAAACCAAACAATCATGGCCCAATCTCATCCGTGTGATGAGACAGGCTGAAGGAAGCATCCATTAAGCATCTACCATCCTGTCTTGCCACTCCAATGCTCCAGCTGGGGAGTTGGCACCAGTGTTTTAGGAGGTTGCGCTGCTTCTTCCCTTCATGTGAGGCTCTTTTGGGCCTGGCACATCCTCAGTGTCTTATCAGGTTTCGCCTTGCCTCCATTCACCAGGCTCCATGTCCCCATTCTCTTGTTGATGGTCAACAAGCCTGTTTCTGCAAGACTGGGTAGCGGTGTGCGCATGAGATTGTGCAGGATACAGCAAGCTTCCACGATGTTCATCACGGTCTGTGGGTGATGCTGCATGGTGGTGAGAAGTACCTGGAACCTCTTGGCCAGGATGCCAAAGGCTTCTCCACCACCCGCCTTGCCCTGGACAGCCTGTAGTTGAAGATCCTCTCTTCACGGGGTGAGGAGTCTGGAAGTGTAGGGCTTCATGAGGTAGGTTGTGAGGGAGAAGGCGTCATCCCCCACGATGAAGTAGGGCACATCTTGTGTGTCGTGGGCGGGGTTCTGGATCTGGAAAACCCACGATGATGTGTGCGTTCCAGCTCCTCCTTGAGGTGACTGGCGTTGTATACCTGGGCATCTGAAGATGACCCGTTGCCTGAAGCATCGATGTACATGAACTTATAGTCAGCATCGACCATGGGGAAGAGGACGATGCTGAAGAAGCTCTTGGAGTTGAAATAAGTGGACCCGACTTGGCTGGAGCTTTGCAGGCCACGTGTTTGCCATCTTGGCTCCAACAGTGTGGGGTAAGTTCCACCTCTGATACCACTGCTCTGCAACTTTCTTCATCCTTCTTCAGTGGAGGGGTACTGGAGGAGCTCCTCTTGTATTCTTGATGATGGCCTGCACCACTTCTCTGACCACAATGCTGATGGTGTTGGATGGCACCCTCCAGCCTGCACTGCATGCTCCTGTAGGCGGTCCCTGAGGCCAGGTGGCGCAGAGTGAATGCCACCTTGAGCCCAGGTTCCAGGCTGGGCCGGAAGCTGGTGTTTGCCTTGGTCAACCTGGGTGTCAGCCCTGCACAACTTCATCAAACGTGGCTGGAGGCATCCTCATGAAGTTCTGGAATGCCGAGTGTCTTCGTTCCTGAGCTCCACCATCAGCTTGTTGTACAGTCCGGCCTCTGCTGTTCTGGCGAACCATCTTCGGATCAGACTCTTTTTTGGGTGGCTCCTTTTCTTCTCGCAGTAGAGTTCACAGAGCCTGCAGATGGCTTCGTACTGTTGCAGAACGATGTTGGCTGCCGAAAGGACTTTGTTACAATCCACGGTGGACATGACTGGATGCTGTGGAAGAGGAAGAGTCAGATGAAGGCTGCAGAGGTCTGCACCGCTGGGCTGCTGGTCTGAAGAGAAGATGCAGAGAGTTCCTCCCCCTTTTTATAGGCAGTATAGGTGTCCCTTTGCATCCTCTAGGCATCCTGTAGACATCCTTAATATCCGAGATAGGTCCCCTCTGCGAACGTGTTTTCCGTTTTAAACGCTTTGTTTCGTTCTGCATCCGTTCTGATCCATTCCGCTTCCTCCCTGCGTCTGGGCGGATGGAGTTCCGCGGATGCGTAGCGGACGCCTAGGGATATAGCGGATGCATAACGGAATGCGTAGGCGGATGCAGAACGGACGAACTGGATACATTTTCTGCGGCAAAAGTTTTGTGGCAGCTCAAAACTTTTGGAGTGGATGAAACGTCCATAGACGGATTGCTGGACGGATAGAGAGGAAGCAAAACGGAGGCAGTGAGTAATCGCGTTTTCGAACGGATGTCAAGGTTTTTTGTCCGTTTTACATCCTCTGTGCATCCGTTGGTTCACTGTGACATGGGCTTAATTGAAGGGTAGGGAAAAAAAAGGGGGGGAAAGGGATGGGAAAAGAGGACGGGAAAAACAAAAAACAAAAAATAAACAAAAAAAGAAATACGAAAAAGAGATTTGTTAAAAATATTCTTACTTTTGACAATTTGTGAGATCTTTTCTTCCTTTGGTTTTACTATCTCTAAACACTTTATCTTTATAAGAATTTATACATCACTCATATAATATTATCTTATTCTTTCTATCCTATATTATAAAATTCATCTTTGTTCTAACACTTATACCAATAATTGAGCTATTATAATATATTGGTTTCTTGATGTTTTTAGAGCTAATGTTAATCTGTCCATTTCTGCACAGTTTGAAATTTTTTTGGATAATCATCTCCTTTGTAGGAATCTGTGGGTGCTTCCAACACTGAGCAAAAGCCAACCTAGCTGCTGTTAATATATGTATTGTAATATATTTTGTCTTTTTTGATATTTGTTTGTCAAAAATCCCTAGTAGAAAAGACCTCTAGACTCTGGTTTATATTTGATCTGTTCTTTAGTAATATCTTCTAGCCAATTTCTTATTATCTTCCAATATTTTTGGGGTTCTATGCATGACCACCACATGTGGAAAAAAGTTCCCTCTTTCTTTTTACATTTCCATTAAATAACCCTTCTTGAATAACCTACTTCGACCTTACTCTACGATCTTTATGGTGACATATAAGCACTGGGTGTTATTGCAGTTCTGTATTTTTTTCAAGAGATTATTTGCATTGTGAAACAGTCTGTTTATGACTCATTAAAGCACCTACATTATTTTCTTACTGCATAGAGACTGTGGAAAGGCTTCTTCTGCAACTGTGGAGTCTTGAACAAAGCTGTTTTAGTGAGGCAGGTGCGTTAGGTCCCCACATATTCCAAAACACATTCATATTCAAAATGTGAATCTTGAGCATTGCAGAGGCCTAATACCGTATTTCTCCAACGATATGCCCCCCAGCATGTTTTCTAGGCATAAAATTAAATTAAGCCCCTCCCCCCCAATTTAGGCCTATTTTAAAACATGCATAATGGGGGGGAGGGCGGAGGGGAATTTGCTGTTAGGAGTGCCCCGCAGGCAGCCACACCTTGCCACCAGCCGCTCCTAACGGCTGATCATGGCGGAGCGCAGAGGGCTCCCTACCCCACCAAGTGCTTTTGCTGCAGACCCGGGTATGGTGTTGGTTGCAGGCCAGTTCAGCGGGCGGGTGGTGGCGGTGTGGATGTCGGCCTCAGCAGGGTACTTTAAATCGTGAGATCTTTGGCGCCTGCCGCTGCTGCCTCCTCCACTGCTGTTGCTTTCCCTTTGCATTCCTCCACCGGCAGCGTTTCAGCCACTTCTCGGGCAGGGGAGCTGCCTCTGTAGCTTTCATGGTTCCCGCTGGCACTGGCCCCTCTCTCGCCAGCGCTGTCTCCAACAACAGTGGCAGCGCCAGTGGGAATCATGGAAGCTACAGAGGTGGCTCCCCTGCCCGAGAAGTGGCTGAAACACTTACACGGTTCCCGCTGGTGCTATTGCTGTTCTCTCGCCAGCGCCGGTGGGAACTGTGGATGCTACAGAGGCAGCTGCCCCGCCNTTTTTGTGGTTTAAAGTGCCCTGCCAAGGCCGACATCCACACCGCTGCTGCCCGCCCGCTGACTCAGCCTGCAACCAACACCATACCCAGGTCTGCAGCAAAGGCGCTTGGCGGGGGTAGGGAGCCCTCCATGCTCTGCCATGATCAGCCATTAGGAGCGACTGGTGGCGAGGCGTGGCTGCCTGCAGGGTGCTCTAGGTGAGGGTGATTGGGGGGGGGAATTCACTCCCGAAAAAACAGCCTAGCTGTTTTTTCGGGGGTCAAAAAAAAAAAAAAGGCCCAGCCTTATTACATGAGAAATATGATATTTATTTTAGAAATAAATGCCATTTTTGTTTCTTCCTGTATACCGGATTTCATGGAAGCATTCTGAGAGGTTTTTGCTCTTTTAAAAGTTTTATCTTGATCATTTTGCTGTGATAACTTTTGGATTTCAAAGTATTAAACATGGGAGAACATTAAAAAGTGGGCTCCCCACTTTTATTGGTTGTGTAAAATAATACAATCAGTTCTGCTGCTTCAAAGTGATTTAACTTTGTGCAGGTTGTACATACAGACAAAATGCAAAACTTAGTTGCAGCAGACTGCTCAGAGCTTCACTAAATTATTTTACTACCTTATGCATTTTTAATATTTTGATAACTATGCCATTCTTTCCTAACCTGATGCCTTCTAGATCTGAATTACAACTCCCATCACATATGAAACTCTCTGAGAATGATGAAAGGTTGTAACCTTTCATACATGGAGGATTTCAGAATCAGTGAGGGTGATGCAAAGGGGCTTTATGGTGTTTAAAATGAAAATTCTCATCTCTTCTGAAATGCCTTATCATGTATGCACAGTACTTTGATTTGTCTTCCTGTTCATTTGGATTGGGGGCCTCATTTTTCAGATTTGCAAAAAGACAGTGGAATAGGGAATGAAAGATCAGCAGTTCCTTGGCCATTTTCAAATGAGCAATCATGGAGCAATTATAGGAGCAATTATTTCTTTTTCCTGTTTTGGGTTAGTGGTACCCATATATATGATAAGCATTATAGGATTATAATGGTGTACTAGCACTGAAAGAGAGCCATTTTGGTGTAGTGGTTAATGCATCAACTAGAAACGGGGAGATTGTGAGTTCTAGCCCTGTTTTAGGTGAAAAGCCAGCTGGGTGTTCTTGGCCCACTCTCTCTGTCAGCCATAAGAAGCATGCAGTGGCAAACTGCTTTCAAAGTTTTGCCAAGAAAACTATAGGGGACTTGTCCAGGCTGTTGCTAGGAGTCAAAAACTGACTCACATAGGAGATATATACATAAAAGATGTGCACATAAAACTGACTCAAAGATACAAACATAGACAGAGAAACATTTATCAAACCATTTATTGAACCATTCTGCCATTTTCCTAACCTTTATCAAAGGCACATGAAACCTCTTTCATTCTCTTATTTTTGTTGAATTTCTTAACACCAACTTAAACTGCAATTTCTAGGGTTGACTTGTAACACAATTTTTCCTCTCTGTCTTGATTTTAGGTCAGCTAACAGGAAACTACATGACAGTAATGATGGCTTAAGAAGTGCATTAGAGAATAGTTGGAGTATGTATAACAGATCACTGGTAGGTTTGAACATTGCATATTCAACATGTAATTAATTATATGTTAATTAGTATCTTTTTTTTTTTTAGACATCTCAGTGAAACACCTAAATTGGAGTCAGTGACATATAATAAATATTCTGGATTTCTGTCAAAACTGTCCTACACTTTTTAACCTGGAAATAAGCCATGCTTATTTAAAACCTCTCCCCTGAATTATTTAGAATTGTATCTTGAGAAAAGGTTTTGGTTATTGAATCTAATGTTATTCATTTTATAATTTTATATTTTTTTATGATTAAAGTAGGTAGCATGCACATATAGAATTATTATTTTATTTCATAAAACAAATTATTTTGGGGAAAACATTATACCAAAAGGATGCTTCATTTATATCTCTACCCTTGCCCCCAATTAGGCACATAATGATTGAATATGTTTTTGTTTTGAATTTTCCAAAATTGAAATAGCTATGATGAAGAAAAAAATGTTTTGGTAGATAAAGATGATCTTAAAACAACTTTTTCCAGGTTATCTGAAAACTTTCTAATTCATGTGTGTATTTTTCAGCGTCTAACAAATATTTCCCCTGGAAACACAGTGTCCAGAAGCAGTCCCAAATGTGGTCGTGGCCATTTTCCCCAAAATCCACAATATGACAGGTAGAATTGATTATATCTTTAAAATTATGCAGTTTGAAAAACTGAATATATATGTGTTAAATACGGTAATATCCTCGTCAAGCAGTTTTCTTCCTTTCAAATTCATTTCTTTTTCTAGAGCTTCATAATAAGTTTGGTCTTATTCTTATGTTCAGTCTCTGACAATCCAAGATATGGTTGAAAATAATGAACATAGAATAATAGGGTTGGAAAGGATCTTGGAGGTTTTCTAGTTCAATCACCTGCCCATGGCAGGAGATCCTATATTATTTAGAATAAAATGGCTGTCCAGTCTCTTCTTGAAAACCTCCAGTGGTGGAGGCAAGCCGTTCCACTGATTAATTATTCTCACTTAATAAAAGCTATTTCATTGTTGCTGTGCATAATTAAACAATGAGGTGCCTGAGCAAATTCTGAGTCTACAGTTCTTATTTTCAATACCTGGAATGATCTGAGTTCATGACATTCCCACCTCTGATGTTCCTTTCTTTATTTCAACAACCTCATTTAGGTCTGGAAATCTATTTTGGATTAGCCAGCAATCTTTCATAAAACGATTACAGTTACTAAAATTTGAAGGACAGAGTGGTGTTAGTCTGAGATATCCAAAAATCCAAAAGGAATCTGGTAGCACCTTTTTATAGCAACAGGCAGTGCAGTAGAATGACTAGATTGATGTAGATTTAAATTAGGGTGAGATCAACTGGAGAGAAAAAGAGTATATTTGAGTGGTAACAGCCAATAGTTGTCTGTCTTTTAGTAGATTCTTCTGAGAATCAATCTTGATCTCTAGATTTGTCTGTTGATCTTGTTGAGTGGGTAATTTAATCTTTGGAGTGCATAGTTTAATTCCATCAGTAGAGCATCTCTGTCAAGAACAAATGTGGTGTAAAACCTAGCTTTGTGGTATGCTCAAAATGGAAAGTAGAAGCAAGTAAGATACTCATGGCAGTCTGTAGTTTCCTATAGTGTAGAGGTGGCAACCTTAAGACTTGAGAGCTTCAACTTCCAGAATTCCCCAGCCAGCATGTCCGCAAGTCTTAAAGTTGCCAAGGTTGGACAGCCCTGCTATATGTATAACATAATATTTATGGTAACTAATATACAACATTGGTTGCCTACCCTATGCTGCTCTCTAGTGGAATCGAATGATCATCTAACAAGGGACATGATTGTTGGGAACAGCTGTATTGGATTTTGTCCCTGAAAGGTTTTCCTGAATTAAAGATAATACTTCTCATTCATTAATAATTTTGAATGGGAACCTAGAATTTTTACTCTCTGGAATAATTTTGTAAATTTAAGACTTGGTATTATGTATATCACCTAAGTTAAGAAGAAGGCTTCAAGAAATACAAATTTTCTGTAAGTTTCCAAAACAGAGTCTCTGTGGCATGCTTTTTGAAAAAAAAAATGCTTTTCAATGTGTCCTATTCAATGTTAAGGACAAAATTTGAAGGACTTTGAACAATTTTTTCCCTTAAGTACTGTTTCTTAAACTTGAATGCTGACAAATTGGGATATAAATACCTTAGTGAAAAAAGCATATAAAAATAAAGTAGGTCTTAACTTCTTTCCTATTGTATTTTATTTAAATGTTTTAGCATTGTACCTCAAAAGATGCTTAACTACGATTGGACTACTATAGTGTAATGGAAAAGGATAACCACATTACATTACATATTAATGTTAAAATAGAAGTTGTAAGTAACTTCTAAGTAACCGTTGGCATGTAGGTCTGCTCTCCTGATTTATTGTAACAGTATAATTACTCATATCCTTTGTATATTTCCCCATGTGAAATATAATTGGCTAAATGTTTAGACTAGAGGATCCCAGCACACTTCCTCAAATTTGTTCCATAGCAGATGAATCCCTATGAGGAAGGCTTGGTTCCAAAAGTCATTTTTCCTTATATCCCAATCAGGTTGTCTCATTCATCTTACGTGGATGAAGAGTATGACTCCCTCGCACTTTGTGATCCAATGCAGAGGATAAATTGTGAAGTTGACAGCTTGCCTGAAAGCTGCTTTGATAGCGGCTTGTCTACATTAAGAGATTCCAATGAATATGATTCAGAAGTGGAATCCAAGCATCAAAGAACATCTCAGAGAACACAGGGTCTGCAGGAAAGCTTCCCGGGTGATGCTTCTGACACAGACGTAAGCTATGGAGTGTGTTAACCATACATTTTAAAATGTTCAGATTGGTTTTTAAAAGCAGAATCACCTCCTGCTTTTCAGACAGTGAACTAGAACCTCATATAAGATGGAAATACATTTGTTTAAATATGTCAAGGAACTGCAGGTTTTAAGTTTAATGTGGTTAATTGACCACGTTATTTCTGTGGTTGCTCCTCACAGAGTTTTAGGGGAAGAATGCATGCTTGCTTTTTTTTCATTGCATCCCATCCTGTAGAATCACACATTAAAAAAAAATATCCATCTTAACCTACAGGGAAGAGATTGTCTAAAATTTTAATAGATGGAATGGAATAGAGGAAGAATTTACTCCAATTCTCCAAGGGGAATCTGTAAATACTACTCATACAAACGAAAAAAAAATCTTGTACAACATGTATCAACTGAGAGTCAAATTGGATTATGTCAGTAGTTCGATCTCTCTCCGTCTCTCTCACTTTCATTAATAATAGTGTTTTCCAAGGCAGGTTAGTTACACACCTTGTTTCTGCAGGTCCCAGACATACGAGATGAAGAGATATACAGTCCTGATGACGTAAATACAGTATTGTTTTGGAAGCCCAACCAACCAGTCAGTCGAAGCAATTCTGGAGCTTCAGCAAGGAAACACATCCCAGCATTCTCTCCACAGGTATCAACTATAGAGTGCCATATTTATTCTTAAAACCACGATGGCTGAGGTTGAAAGGGCACCCTTAGAACAACCAAAATGTCAGTGTATTCAATGTATCCTAGAAACTTTTAAGCTCAGATTCTTCTTTGCTTTCCCATGTGTCATTTCATTTCTTCACTTTCTTTTTACTGTCAAAAGATATTTTCCATGTGGCATGAAGGAGCAGCTGATGGAAGTCTGAGGCTTTTTTTTTTGGCAGTGAAGAACTAATCATGTTATTCTTTTGATAACACATTATCCTAAGGCATATTTTATTGAATAAATAACTATTTAACGAGGTTCATAGTACAATGCATTATCAGGACCAAACAAGCTTGGCTTAGCATAAGCATCCGGTACTATGGATGCTTTTTCAGATGCAAGCTTCACTGATTTTATTGGCTGTCAGATTATTATTTACAAAGCTCAGTGAAATCTTCAGAAAGGGCATGCCAACATCTTGTCTTGTTGTGATATAACTGAGTTTCTGAAATTTTATCTTTGAAAGTCCTTTATAACTTAAACTTTGAAAATTAACCCAAACAAAAAGAAGTCCTCCAGTTAAGGCATGTTATCTAATATAAAAATGTACTTTATGACATTTTTATAATCCATTATAAGACATGAAAGACCTTTAAGCATATTTTTTATTAAAAGAAAATTTTACAGAGGATTAAAAAAATAGTAATTTAAACAGAAACAATAGAAAAATGAAAAATGATGTAAAATAAAATAAAAAGTGAGGAACTGCAAAAGAGAAAGAAGAAAAGATATCTAAAGAAGTGACTTCTGTTCTTTGCAGCAGTTATATTCATGTCACTTTCTCCACTTTTATAAATTGCCTATCTCAGTTTCTTTCTTCCTGGAAAAAATCTCATTTTTAATCAGTAAATCCAGAAATCACCAGACATAAAGACACAAACTACTTTAAAATCTGTCGGAGGTCCACTAGACCAATCTTCCCTGCCTGTTCTCCTTTAAAACTGTTGGAGGAATAGGGAATATACCTCTGAGTTCTGACAAACTTGCTCAGACTTCATCCCTGATCTCAACAGTAAATTATAGATCTCCAGACACTTAATCTTTAGTTCAGTTTCTAAGTTTGACTTGGCAGAAAGCTTGCAAATACAGCTTGGCTAGATTAGAGAATTTACTGCAGATGAGAACAAAGCATCCCATGTAACAGCCGATTGCTCATTGCAGTGCAAAGACCTAAGGGAGTTTTATATTTTCTCAAGGCTTTAAATTCAGGCTTCTTGCTCTCACCCTTTTGAATCAAGGGTTATTTTGTATGTTGTTTCATGACTGAGAGTTTGTGATATGTTTGCATAAGGCTCATCTTCAGTCTGGGAATTCCTAATTCACATTTGCTAACTGCATCCTTTATTTTCTTGGCCAAAACAAATGTAAAGGGAACCATATTGGGAAGGCTTATTTTCTCCATTGTTTCTTTACTGATAGCTACCCAGATGACACTCTTCGTTCCAAAGTTTTTATTTATTTATGTTTTAATACCATAAGAAATAGGAGAAATAGAAAAAAAATAGTAGGAAAGATAAGGAAAAGGGGAGCAAAAATTGAGGAAAAAGAAAAAAAGGCATTTATTTCTGACTTCCGTTGATGCTGTAGAAAATAATAATAACATCAAACCTCAACTTTTTATTTTGACATAAAAGTATGAACTAGCCATTACTATAACAAAACCCAAAGTCAAAGTTTCATTTTTTCCCACCTTGAGCATAAAGTCCAGAAGCGGCTTCAAGTAGAAACAAAAGTAGTTGTATTTTTGCCTTTAATCAAAGCAGCTGGTTTAGCCATCTCTACTCTCTACTAACTCCATCAACTTCTGCAGCCATCAGATGACCCTTCATATATAAGCAAGACATCAGTTCATTGGTCTTCAGGACTACTAACAATAGAAAGTCAAAAAAATTTTTAACGAGTCACTCCTTTTAAAGGCAGTTATGGTTTGTGGTAGCAAATTTCATATTATGCAGAGTGGAAATACATGTTTTTATGTTGTTACTAAATCAATGGTATTGGATATGTGGGCACTGTATCTTTTATAAATGATTAGGAAGTATACTTTTGAACTTGTACAAGCTCAGCATCTCTTTCAATTTCTCTTTTTAATGACATCATTTATTAAAGCAGCCATATCTTTAAGTGAGACTCACTTGCCTGGAAAAATGTGATAGCAGCTTTAATAAGTAGAGCAATTGCATTAGCATGGATTTTTTTAAAAAATCTTTCCTTAAAGAATGTTCAAAATATGTATAGCCCAAGTGAATCTCCTGAAAGAAAAAAAGAAATTCTATTTTTTCTCACCTTTAATTTCTATATGAACGGCTGTCATGTTTCCTCTTTTTAAAAGGCTTTGATTGACAAGGAAGTCCCTGCATCCTTCAGTTATTTCTTTGATAACTTTAGTTCAATGGGAAGATGTATAGCTTTCAGTATTCTAAACTGTACTATGCTGCAGGATTTATAGAAAGCAATATTGACACTGCAATATTGTGTTTTCATTTTCACTCCCATCCCAATGATGTCTGATGAAATATTTTCATCATGCTAGTCTTCAGTAATGAGGATGATCATCATATCTAGAATTATCACCATAACTAATTAAGTGGTTGGTTAGTATGTACACACACACACGCATATACATACACATATATACACACACATGCTATTTGTTGCTCCAGCATTGGTACTGACAGCCTGACATGTTTTAAAAATAAGATTGCTGAATCAAAGCTTATTATTATTTTAACGTTGTCAATATGGTACATGTTTTGCTATATTAGGTTGATTCTATACACAGCAACTCCAGATATCCAAGCTCAGAGAAGGCCTACAAGATAGTTCTTGCAGGGGATGCAGCTGTTGGAAAATCTAGCTTTCTTATGAGGCTTTGCAAAAATGAATTTCGAGGGAATACCAGTGCAACCCTGGGTATGTTTTTTTTATTTTCCTTTTTCTGGAGCACCCATAACTGCCTGAGATAATAGATGAGCTTTGAAGCTATTTTCCCCTCAAAATACAAATACCATGTTCTGATTATAATAGTTTGTCTTTCAATCACCTCTACATTTGACCTTTTCCAGGCACCTTAAGACATCATATGTGGCTTTGTCCTGACTTATCTCAAAGCTTCTGTTGAAGTTAAAGGGAAACAGGAGCAGAGAGTAAAGTGACAGAGAAATGGAGATATAGTTAGATCCTTTCTCCAAAAGAACAGTAGATAGTAGAAATACCCTCCACCACTTTAATAATATAAATTTAAATGTTGAATCCAAAATGTTGTAAAATAATTACTGAGCATCCCAAGAGTAAGATTATAAAAAAGAGAAAGAAAAAACACATTTGACCAAAAGTGTAATATAGCTTTTGACACTATATTGCTTTGAAACAAAATGTGAGAATTTCCTGAGAGAACAATTAAATACTGGGACAATCTGCTGGAACAGTGGTGGATTTCAATTTGTTTTGAGTTCTCAATAAATATTCATTTGTTGAGATTGATTTCCTGGATTCCTGCACTGAGCAGCAGATTAGACTAGATGCCCTGTAAAATGTAGACCATATTGCAGTGTTTAAGGTGGGCTGTTACAGAGTTATACCCTATTTTTGGTGTATAAGACACACTTTCCCCCCACCCAAAAGTGGGTGGAAATGTCTGTGCATGTTATATACAGTTAATGTTGCCTAAGCAACATGGAATGGGCCGAAAATGGGGTACACGTAGGACGAAAATGAGGAGCATGGAGGCTGCAATAGGCGATCGCTGTAGCCTGAAACAGCTGATAGTCAGGAGGCCGATCCAACCAGTAATCAGCTGCTTGTGCTAAATCAGGCTGTGCTGAAGCTGATCAGACTGTTTGCTGTTTGCTGCAAGGAGGCAAATTGCTGGGAGGCAGAGGCAGTTTTTTTTTTCATGTTTTCCTCCGCAAAAGTTAGATGCATCTTATACTTCAGAACGTCTTATAGTCTGAAAAATATAGTAAATCTGAAGATCAGCAGAAAAGAATCCAAAATAAGACTACAAGCAGTTGCCAATGGAAACTCCTTAAATGACAGATCTGCAGCATGTCCTCTCTACTGGCATAGTTTAATGCTTTTTCTCAGACAATTTCGTTCCTTCTGTTTTTTCTCCCCTGCAAACCTCAAGTTACAATAATTAGCAAGCCAGGTTTAGCCTTCTTCAAAAACCTACATGCACATAACAATGAAATGTTGAGATCTTCAGCTCAAAGATGTCCTAAAAGGAAGCTCCCAAAGGGTCATTTCCATTTGCAGTTGTCCTTTTAGTGGCAACGTTATCAGGACAGTAACTTTATTGAGCTCCAGATCTCAGAAGCATGGCTTCTGAAGTGGGCAAATGTCATCTGTTGGAAACAGAGTCAAAGACTTAATTCTGTGAGGGGAGAGTTATTTCTCATATTTGGAAGCAGCCAAATAGCCAAATGGTGCAGCACAGTTTTCTACTTTATTATATCTTTTTGTCACCCTAGACACTGGGCTTACCAACTGGAAGGTTGATAGTTCAGGATCCAAGCACTGTGAGCTCCCTTCTTGCCCAAGAATTCTCAGTAATGCCCACTTATTTACCCCATATTATATTTTTAGGTTTAGTCCTATAGATAAATAACAAATTCTTAACCTTCACTGAATTAAAGAATGACAATGCAGTGCATTAAATAATGTTGTTTATTTTAAGGGGTTGACTTTCAAATGAAAAGACTCATTGTTGATGGAGAACCTACAGTGCTACAGCTTTGGGATACTGCTGGTCAAGAGAGGTTAGTTAAATTTAGCTGATTTTGTTTGAAATAATAAAAGATTTGTATTAAAATTATGTTTGGGTGCTGTTAATGATATTAGAATCTTCATAAGAATGTCAGGAAACCTAGAATGCCAAGTTAAGGAAAATTGTCCTAGAATGCCATAGAAAATGCCCTAAGATTGAATAAAATGTAGATACTTTGAATTTCATCTTCCACTAGCTCCAGACAATGGTAAGGAATTTTACTCTGGAATAATTACAGGACACCTGGTATTTATATCTTGGATAGTAGTGGCCTATTAGACTCTTAAAGCATTGGTTCTTTAAAGTTCAAAATATCCTAAATTGCCACTACATTTCCACTGTATATTACTGGTACCAATTTAAAGGGTACGTAATGCAGCCTTTACCATCTTAATTTCTTTCCTGCCATCCTTATTGATCAGATGTTTAATCTGCTGAGCTTAACCTGTTCTACAGATTTAAGGAAAGAAAGCGGAATAGAAGAACTACAGCAAATTTTAACTTTTTTTTTAAAGGTTCCGAAGTATTGCTAAGTCTTACTTCAGAAGAGCAGATGGAGTGCTTCTACTGTATGATGTTACCTGTGAAAAAAGCTTCCTTAATGTCCGAGAATGGGTGGATATGATAGCGGTAAGGATGCTTGTATCTTACGAAACTTTTTAAGGAAACCTGTGTTTGAAATGTTATTAATGGTAGAGATGATTCAGATTCAGTGTGTTGCAGTACAAGTAGTCCTTGACTTACAACAGTTTATTTCATGACTGTTCAAAGTTACAACTGCACTGAAAAAAAGTGACTTAGGGCTGTTTTTCACAGTTACAACCGTTGCAGCATCCCTATGGTCACATGATCAAAATATGGATTGAACTTGGCAACTGATTCATATTTATGATGGTTGCAGTGTCCCAAGGTCATATGGTCATCTTTTTGTGACCTTCTGACAACCAAAGTCAGTGGGTTGTCATTAACTTAATAACTGGAGGGATTCATTTAACAACTCTGGCAAGAAAGGTTGTAAAATGGGGCATAATTCACTTAACAATTGTTTCACTTAGCAACAGAAATTATGGACTCAGTTGTGGTTGT
Organism: Laticauda laticaudata; assembly: GCA_004320025.1. Taxonomy (NCBI): domain Eukaryota; kingdom Metazoa; phylum Chordata; class Lepidosauria; order Squamata; family Elapidae; genus Laticauda; species Laticauda laticaudata. The sequence goes on along the minus strand of BHFT01043645.1, from coordinate 60,241 downwards.
AAGTCGAGAACTACCTGTCCTAAATATGAGGTCATCTCCATCTATATTTGTTTTCTGGAAATCCCTCAAGACCTGGCTATGGCATCAGGGTTTAGGGACTAGTGAGATCTTGAGCACCCTGGCTGATCTAATTTCTTGTGTGTATTTATGCTTTTAAAAAACCTTTTAATATGATGGTTTTGACATGCTTATTGTTTTATATTTTTCTTGCTGCACGCAGCCCAGAGTCTCCTCTTGTGAGATAGGCGACATATAAATTAAACTAATAAATATACATTAATATATATGATACAGTAATCCAACAGGTTTTTTTTAATTTAAATTAGTTGAAAGCAGGGTGAAAATCTAACAATAATAAAAAATGTTTTGATGCATTAGAGCAGGGGTGTCAAATTCACGTCATCACAGTGGTATCACGTGACATTTCAGGACATTCCCCCCTTTGCTAAAAGGTCTGGGTGTGGCCAGTGTGGACGCATCCGGCCCGTGGGCCAGGAGGTGACAGCCCTGCAACAGACTGTTAAAATCTGTATTTTGGATTTAACATCAGAAGCCCTGGCATTAAAGTTCTACTCATTTTAGGATGCCACTCATGAAAATATCCCAATCATGATGGTGGGAAACAAGTCAGATCTTCGTCAGGCAGCTTCTGAAGAAGGACTGAAATGCATACCTCTCAACTATGGAGAAAAGTTGGCCATGGTAAGAATAACGGCTCCAATAGCTTGCAAACATAAAAAAGACAATATTGAAAATAGAATCACATATTGAAATTGAAGGTTGACCTATTAGAAGTTGAATCCTTGAGGTTCTTGCAATGTAGAAGAATTTGATTTTTAAACATTGCTATTGAGATGGTAGTTTAGTGGGTTTTAGCAAACATTTGAAAAGCAACAGCTATTTAATGCAATATTCCAATCCTTTGACTTTCTAGAAATTTTGAACATCTACCATTTTCAGCCTGCATAATAGCTGGAATGATGAAGGTTGATGCTGAGAACATTTGGAAGGTGTCAGATTGAACCCAGACACAGAGATTAACAAATTGGAAGGAACCCTGTAGATCATCTAGTCCACCCCCCTGCCCAAGCAGGAGACCCTACACCATTCCTGACAGATGGCAGACAGTCCAGTCTCTTCCTAAAAGCTTCCAGTGATAAAGCTCCCACAACTCCTGAAGCCAAACTGTTCATTGGTTGATTGCTCTCACTGTCAGAAAATTTCTCCTTATTTCTAGATTAAATCTCTCCTTGTTCAGTTTCCATTAATCCTTGTCTAGCCTACAGGTGCTTTAGAAAATAGCTTGACCCCTTCCTCTCTGTAACAGCCCTTCAAATATTGGAACACAGCTATCAAGTCTCACATGGTCCTTCTCTTCACTAGACTAGCCATGCCTAGTTCCTGTAACCGTTCTTCATATGCCTTAGTCTCCAGTCCCCTAATCATCCTGATTGCTCTTCTCTGCACCTTTTCAACATCTTTTTCATAGTGTGGTGACCAAGACTGGATGCAGTACTCTAGGTGTGGTCTTACTAAGGCTTTATAGAGTGGTATTAGTAGTTCCCTTGATCTTGACTGTACCCCTCTGTTAATGCAATTTAGGATTGTGTTGGCTTTTTTGGCTGCCACTGCACACTGCTGCCTCATACTGGTATTTAGCTGGTTGTCCACTAAGACTCCAAGATCCCTGTCACAATTACTGATATTAAGCCTGGTTTCACCCAATCTATATATGTACTTTTGGTTTTTCTTGCCTGTGTGTAGGACTTTACTTTTCTCTACACTGAATTTCATTTTGTTAGATAGGGCTCAATGTTCAAGTCTGTCAAGACCCATCTGAATTTTGAGCCTATCTTCTAGGGTGTTAGCTATTCCTGCCAATTTAGTATCATCTGCAAATCTGGTAAGTTTCCTTTCTATTCTCCCATCTAAGTTGTTTATGAAGATATTGAAGAGTACTGGGCCTAAGATGGAACCTTATGGCATCCCACCGCTTACTTCCCTCCATGTAGAAAGTGATCAGTAATTTTGTTTTCAGATTTGTCTTTTAATCATTTTTGAAATGAATTTCCATGAATGTAATTAATGTGCTTTCTGATTTTTTTTAACCTAGGCTTACAGTGCATTATTCTGCGAAACAAGTGCTAAAGATGGCTCTAATATTGTTGAAGCAGTGCTTCATCTTGCTCGGTACGTTCAGAGGCCATATACCCACACCTTTTAAAAAGTCATGTTCAATGCCACTCCTTTTTTAAAATGTACATTTAGTGCTCTTTATAAACTAGAATAGGTGGAATGAATAGCTTGGCATTATACAGTTGGGTTTTTCTCCTTAGTTTAAAAACCAATTCCAGCTTTTCAAGGGCCATCAAAGATTGTTCTTGGTGAATTTCACACCATCTCACTGGTGCTAAGTATCTTGTTCCCTTTCCTCATTCAGGAGAAAGGTCTTTGCTCTCTTTCTTCAGTTTTAATTCTGAAGGATCAGATAAGACTACCAGAAACTGTTCCTTTGCACAATTAACTTGATGAAGTAAAAGTGGTTTAGTGGATCACTGCTATTAGTGAGTCCAATTGTATGAGGAAAACTGCATCTCAAGAACATTACAGTATTTCCTGGGGATAAGTATAAGAATTGTTAGCATTGACATCAGGCAAGGCATCCACTCCAATGACTACTGGAGAATCTCAATTATTTTGCAATATTTTAGGCCAGTAAGTATGCATAGTTTATGCAACCCCATGTATTGCCACGTTGCACTTCCCCAAAACATATGTGCATTAAATATATTTACTCATTGCAAATCAAGAACACTGTATACATTTCATATAGATTGCATTGTAAAATTGGCTTGTAGGTAGAATCTTCGTAAATTATAAAATATCAACATGCTTAGAGATGGTGAGCAAATATCTGTCTTAAATAGTTTTCCATATCTAAATATACATGAATTATTGACTTGTCTGGTATATCTATTATAATGACATCGCACATCAAATGAAAATCATGGAATGTCTAAAATCATGTTTTTGTATTTTTAGCAAGATTAAAGGTAGCATTTGGTTAGCTTTGTGTTCAATTGTTGTTGTTGATACCATAAAAATGCATTGGTTTGTAGAAAGAGACCCTTCTGCTTCTTCATTTGGAATACAAATAAATCTCTTAGCTGTCATGGGCAACATGTACAGCAGAGGTATAACCATTTCTTTATCTAAAACATCAGTTTAAAATTAATTGTTACTGTGTGATAAGAGTCATTTCCAGGTTTCTTCACACACTTTATTAAATGGCAGTTGAGTTAGAGATTTCAAGAGAGCAAGTACAACACAACTATAGAATCTCCCAAATAGTACACTAGGGGTCCCCAAACTTGCCAAGTCTTAACTTGTGGACTTCAACTCCTGGAATTCTCCAGCCAGCATAGATTCTATACTATTTGGGAGATTCTATAGTTGTATTGTATTGTTTGCCATTAAACTAAGCACTGTAAATAGCATTAATTCACATGATATTTATTCATGTTCAGTGTACACAGTGAAAGCAAACTGTATCAATATGCAATATTCATGAACTTTTACTCTTACTCAGCAAATGCTCACAATAAAGCAGGATAATTTCCCTTTGAAAATGCTTTATCTAATCAAACAAACTATTGTTTTTCAGAGAAGTGCGAAAAAGAAGTGATAGTAAAGATGATGATAAAACAGTCACTAAGCTGGCTGGGACAACACTAAAAAAGTCTTCACTCACCAAAAACTGCTGCAGTGTATGAGAAACAATTCCTTGGCCTCAAAAAAACAGACTTCTGTGGCAATAGAAGAGGAAAAAATGAAAACCATAGGTTGTTCCAGATCATCAGCAGAATAAAAGATGGAACATATTTTTTGGCTATGAGTCCCATAAGAGTCTTTAAGCAAAATTTAGATATGCTGCTTATTGAATGAACCAAGCCAAAAAGATTAAAATTCTTAGTTCATCAGTAGAATCATTCACTTCTTCATTTAAGCAGTTAAGAAAATTCTGTCTCAAATCAGCTGTGCCTTCATAAGCCAACCTGCTTGGATGAAACTGGATCCTCTCCACAAATCTTAACTGTGCATATAAATAAACACTAGCTTTTTTTTTAAAAAAAGGGATTATTCAGCCCATTCTCTGCCTTGCATCGTGAAGACATTTGTGGTTCTTCATCACTAATCTTAAAATTTGTGCAGTGCTTGTTTTTGAAGGATTTTCTGAAGCAATCAACTTTTCCATACTGTGCAGCTTTCAAGATCCTAGAAAAAGTAGTGATAGCTTGGGAATTGAACCTGAATTGGGAGAAAAATACAACTATCTAAAACTATGTAGAAAAAAAAAGTACCCTTATGCTGAAATCAGAATGCCGTTGTTGGTATTACAAAGGATCTCTGAGTAGAATATATAAAACACAGATGGCTTCTTCATCTGTCAAGTGCCCTCCTATAATTTGGGGATTATAACTGGATGCTCTTTTGAAATATAAGAAGTTGAAGTCCCAGCAATTCTGAAGAAGGCTATGTGGAGAATGGCTATTGTAAAATTTAGTGGACAGATAACCTAAAGAATATTCCAATTTTAAATATTGTTGCAGCGCTATACCATTTCAGACAACCTAACAAAGCAGAAAGAAAGCTGAGCTACAAAGTTTTGCGCTGATGTTTTAATTTTGTGTAGGCTACACTAAAGATGCAAATAATATTTCTTCATAGATTCTTAGAATTTGGAACTCCAGGATACTTTGCAGCTAAGGGTTCTAACTAGGTGTGCATACATGTGTAGTGGTGTAATGACCACACTTGTCCATGTGCTGCAATTTAATATTCCTCTTCTTCTCGAATTTAAGAAGGCTGCAAAGGCTGCAAGCTGTATTGGGATTGTGCCTTGGTGATAAACAGAAGTGAGACCTGAGATTGTGGTCATTACCTTTCCTTCTCCTCAGAATAGTAAGCTGCTCTCTGAAACTGTTTGCTAGTGTTTTTGTACTTTGATGTCAAGAAGAAGGACCAAAATTGGTGAAACTTGATTAAAAGCCTCATTCTTGCTCTGGGTCTGAAATTGAACACAAATGCAACAAGGGCTCACTGAAGAAAATACCAGAAAGCAAGTTCTTTATTTCATGCTCAAAACCAGAAAGAATCCCAATCTCCAATCCCAGGAGAGAGATTGGCCTTTGTAAAGTGAATAGGCATTTTGGCCTTTTCCCCCAAGGCAGATGAGTCCAATCTTGGCAATTTTAAGGCTAGTAGACTTCAACTCCCAGAATTCCCCAACCAGCAGGGCTAATTGGGCCATACTGTAAATTGAAAGTCTTCAGTTCTTAAAATTGCCAAGGTTGGACACCCCTGCCTCAAGGCATTGCTTTGCAACAAGGGAATCAATTGAAAGGCTGTCTGAACTTCTTTGCAAGAAGTCTCCTCCATGCTTGGAAACTTAGAAAATATAAGATTAACATCTACATGGATTACATGAAATCCATAACATGGAACATGTGCACTTTAATATGTTATTGTAATGGTAAGCCTTGACGCTATACAAAATCCCAACTTTCCTGAGAATCCGACAAAGATCAGGAAATGCAAAAGTTGTCATTGTGTTGGCTGGACTAAGAGGCAGTTTTATATGTTTTTAAAGTTTTACTAGATTTATATTTGTCTCCTTGATATATACAACTGATCTGTTTTTCTAAATGGGTTTTATTTGCTTTTACTGTGTTAACTTTATCATTTTTAAGGACGTTTTCATAGTTGATCACATTTGTTAGTTTCTGTCCAAATTAGGAAAGGAATTTAAATTCTACAGGTCTTGAAAATTATTAATTTCTCACTAGGCTGTGAGAAGAGAAACCTATTTCTCTCTCCTCTTATTTGGTGTCAGAATTTTTTTTACAGCTAGATTCTCCGTGCATTTTTTACAACTAGGCTGAAAGCTCCAAATTGTTTTCCTAACTTCACACTATTTAGATAAATAAATTGAAATTAATAAATAAATTGTTTAATGGTCTGATCCTAACTGTACTGGATTGATTTTAGGTATAATATGTGTTAGTTTTGAGCTCATGTTTACTATCCTTATTCCTAGCTATCTGTGATACAGTATTTGATCTTGAAGGACATTCAAGACTAATTATTTTATTGTTAGAATACAAGCCAGGGACACAAGCCACAATTTTGATCCTTGGTTTCCTTAACTAGAGTTCTATTGAGTTTGAACCCAGTGGAAGTTTGGTTATTTGAAAGCTGAAATACAAGTACTGTAGTTGAGATTAGAGCATTTTTTTTCCAATACAGATGTGCCCCAGTCTATCCTATAACTCCTATTAATCTTACTTAGCTTTACTGTTCTGTAGGAATTGGGGAAGTTCTAGAATGAGGATATCTGGAAATATCTATGGTCACATCTCTTTCATATAATGTTAAACTGTACATGAAGATTGTGTCCCAGTAAAATGGTTGTTTTGTCATCAGATACAGATCGGGGAAGCATATAACACTACAGTCCTTTTAATAGTGATAATGTTTTGACGAAACAGTAGAAGAAAACCTATAGAATTAAAAGGAGTTCAAAAATGAAAGTGTTTGATACCAAGCCAACTTCAAAGCACAATTGTGCATGTGAGTCACAAATATTTTGCAGATTCTTTATTCTTTTATATTTGTACTTCTCCTATAATGATTGAAGCCTCTTTTATAAGGGCCATTTTTCACACTTCTCTTAATTATTGTAAAATTTTAAAGATTTTTTTTTCAAAGTACCCATAGTTAAATTGAGAAATCCTTGCTTGAGATGCTAATAAGTTAGCGTAAGATTGTTTTTTAAAAGGTTAATTTATATGAATGAAAAACCAATTACTGAGTACATGTTAATTTCCTTGCTGAATGACATGTATGTACAAACTTAGATTTTTTTTTTAACACAGTAACAAGGCACTTAGCACTTGAAGCAAAAGAAGTAAGTATTGGCTTTATTAGTTCCACTAAGATCATACAGTTTAAATGAGCAGAGTTACATTTTCTACAACTTGGGTTTCTCTTGAAGGACGAATTCTAAATCAGCAATATTTTGCAGGCATGGAACTCCAATATCAAGGGACATTAGAAACTCTGTCTTTTGGGGGAGAGCTCCATTTATTCTACAGGATCTAACCACATATTTTTTGAAACAGATTAAAATGTAACCAGGCTTCTAGAGTCACAGGAAGCAATACAATTTCTACATTGAGAAAAATGACAGTATGAAAGTTCTGAATGAGTTGAGCTAAGCCAGCTTCTGAAAAGAATTGTTAAATATTTACCTTGGTATTCTTAACTTCCAAAGTCAATCTTTATATTTATTTAGTTGTTACATTATATACATATATTTATTTATTTTCACAGGCATGTATACTTGTTGCTTTGGTAAATTCTGTATATATGATGTATTTTCATGCAATTAATGATCACAAATTGTTTTGTCCGAATTGTTTATAGCATGTGCCATTTTAAAGGCAATATTTGTCTTCTGGAAGATTGAATCTTGTTAAATGCTTTGGTATGTAAAATGGGCTTTAAAAGGCTGTGTGCCCAAAATGTGCTGCATCATATTTTCTTAGAAATAAAATTATATAAGCCACAGGAAATCCGTGTTTATTGGAAATGTTACTTCAAGCCTTTTTTTTTAAAGGGAGCTTTTAAAAGTGACATTAAGGCAACCATATTATAACTCCTGGAAGATGTACCAGGTTACAGATAAGTTCAAAAACTCAGTCTTAGGTGGGAGAGGCTGAAACACGGATTCTGAAAAGACTGACAGACCTTTTCCCCAGGGCTGTTGTAACTGAACCGTCATTAAATGGACTGTTGCAAGTCAAGAACTATCTGTATTGTGAAATGTGGTTTTTTAGGGGGAGGGAGCGGGTAAAGCAAGGGAAAGGTTTTGAGAAGCTCATCTTGAAGCTAATGCCTTTTCAGGCAGGCAGTTGACGTCCCTAAAGCTGAGCAAGAACTAGTTGGGGAAACTGCAAACCCGTCGGCTAGCTGATCAGGGCAGAAAAGCTCTGAAAGCAGCCACCATTTACATAAGGAATTGTTGGAGTGCTGAAAATGGTGGCTGCTTCTAGCAGGCCCAAGCATTGTAGGGTCCCAGTGGGGAGGGATGTGGGGGGAGGAGAGAGCTGGGGTGCTGCAACATTCCTGTGGTCAGTCAGAAGGGTGAATGAAGGGTACTTCAGCTGTTGTAAATTTGAAACATTCATGTAGCTTTTTTGGGGGGGAGGCGGTATCTGTTGTAACTTTGAACAGTGGTAGTTAAGTGGTAGTACCTGGGGCTGCTATTCTGTGTTTGATGCAAGAATGCCTTATCTGTAATGCCAGAACCTGTCTTTGGAGAAATCTAACTTAACCAGATGCAAATCTTGGTTCACATGCCCAAGCAAACTGTTGAAGTCTTTGTCTGTAGTCTGTCTGTCTGTCTGTCTGTCTGTCTGTCTGTCTATCTATCTATCTATCTATCTATCTATCTATCTATCTAGGTAAGGCAGATAATAAGTAAACATGGATATAGATTAGTAATAAAACATAGTTATAAATACTGAAATGGCAATATAAGAAAAAAAAAGAACAATAGGAAGGGACGATACGCATGTGAGGTGGGTAGGCACTTATTCATTGCGCCTACATGACCTCTTAGGAATAGGGGTGAGGTCAATAGGCAGACAGTCTAAAGGTTAAAAGTACTTTGGGTTTGGGGGAAAAAACCACAGAGTCGGGTAGATGTATTCGCAACGACGTTGAGCCACACCTCTCGCTTCGGCTCAAATCCTATTCGTCCTGCAATTAAGTTTGGTGCAGTTTACCTGAAGTTTGTATCTTATTTGTGTGCTCTTGTATTATACTGGTTGAAGCTGAAGTATTCAGATTGAGAGGTAGGACATTGCAATTATCTAGATTTTTAGTATACTAAGAAGGACCGAAGGTGGCTTAGTTTAGTTTTCTAGGTCTAGAATTTCCGAAGTCTGGTGGCAAATACAGGTATTCTGCATTATACGAGTTAGAGGAGTGGAGAACTGTTTGCTTGTGCAAAATAGATTTTGGAAGTTCTCAACTGCATTAATAATCAGATACGTAATTCGGGTTCCAGATTGAGAGCTGTTTCAAGTAAATTGGTCTAGCAAATGTTTTGTATGCTCTATAGTAGTGTGATATTACCAGAGAAAAATCTATGCAGGATTAGGTTAACAACTCTTAATGCCTTTTTGGCTATGTAGTTACAGTGGGCTCTAGCATTTAGATCATTGGATATGAGTACTCCAACGTCCTTGACAAAGTTTGGGTCATCAACAAGGTCTTGACTATTCAGCTTGTGTTTTATTTTCTGATTTTTTATTTATTTTGGGGGAAGGAGAGGCCATATAAACATCTGTTGGGCTGCCATGAAGAGTTGGTGACTTTGCAGGAAAAGCATACATAGATGCTTTCAAATTTGATGCCATCTGGTCACCTGAGGTGAGTAAGGACCAGCTTAGTCTATTTGGGGAGAGTTTGGGTTTGTTGGTTCAGAGGATGTGGACCGAAGTCCTTCATGACTGTCCTCTGTCTCTTGGGGGTTAGATTGTTGATCCTCCTAGTTGGGGAAAGCCTCAAGTAATGAGATTGGAGCCTGTATCAGAGCAGTGGTGAATGCATTGTTGATTATGGAGGTAGTACATTCAAGTAGTAGCCAGGAGTCAAGAATGACTATAATCTTAACTCACCCGCCCCCACAACCTGTTTAGTTATGATGATGGAGTGGTTATTATTGTTGGTTATAGTTGAAGAGGCTCACAAGCCTATGTAATACAGGCCTAAATCAATTATTCAACTTGACAGATCTGAATTTGGGAAATAATTTTCAAGAACCAGTGAATATTAATTCATCAATATCAGCTTTAATACTGTCTCCTTCCTACATTTTTCATGTTCAGTTCTATCCTATTAACAAATTAACATATACTTCATCTCCACTAAAGCAATAATCAGTCTGGCACCTTTCTTTCATAAAATAGTCAATAATTGAAAAAGCCACAGGCTGATCACTATTTCTGTTGTAGTTTGTTGGCAGCCAGTGCAGACGACAGAGGTATCAGACAGTGAGGATGAAAGGGAACCAGTCAGGGAGTCTGGTGAAGATTTGGACAATGGTCATGCACCCAATGCAGGGATGGGGCCAGGACCATTTGAGATAGGGATGCTGCCTTTGGAGCCTTTGGAGTCTGGAAGCAGCGAAGCAGAGGACCCCGGGGAGCCTGTCCCCAGTAGGCATGTGCACAGAGCTGCTAGAAGGCGAGATCAGCTGAAACAGAAGGGGTGACTTGGGAGTAAGGCTGGGAGGTGATTGCCCCTCCCATCAGGGATAAAAGTCAGTCCTCAAAGATGAAGAGCTTTGCAGGAAGCAAAGCAGTTCAGTAATCTCCAAGACCTTCATGAAGCTCTATACTCTGGTTGTTTTTTTCTGGGTTTTTGGGTTTATGTTTAGCTTTAATTGGATTCTGTTTCTTGGCAGCATTCTACAGCACTGAAAAGCGTGCTCTTATCTGGAGGAACTATCTAATTAGTTTTCACTCAAGTAATTCCCAGCATCACATTAAAAAAGGTTTTACTTTTAATTTCAGTTTGTGTTTTATTAAGTTTGGGTTGTGGTGATATCTGTCCATTCTAGATGTAAAAAGAATCAACCAAAGCTACAAACATCTTCCACAGGAAACCCAGAAGGTCATCTTTCCGTTTAATAAATAGATTTGGTTTTTCCTTCTGCAGCAGAAGCAGCAGAAGGTGTGGGATATAACACAAATGAAACCTGGTTCTACAATGCTGCAAGAAAGGGCTTGCTTGACACACAATCATCTCAAGCTCTTGTTTATATGTATGAGGTTTCATAAGCGCTTATTTGGAACAACCCCATTGTAAATCAATTCTTTAGAAGTTAGATTCCATGGATGGAGACAATTTTTTCATCACTATTTAAAGCTGGGTGCCTTATAGGCTCATGATGAAGTTTTTTGCCTATTTCTAATTGGAGACACTGTTTTTCAAGTTGTGTTTGCTCAGCTTCTTGTAAACAATGTCTACACAGCCAGTTCTGATGGTGGTGTGTTAAATAACTACATTGGCTGTTATCACTCTTGATGGTGACCCTTCTTGAATAGCAAGCAACAGTAAGCAAAGAAAGTACAGTCATAGCATTGAATTTATTTATTTTTTAAAGTAACATTTTCATACTTTACCTCCTTCCCATCAAAAAGCCAGCAGACTTCCTCAAAAAATGAAGAATTTTCAGAACTGCTGTTCTGATGACAACATTTAGCTCAGGTCAGGACCTTCTCAATATACATTATCTGCAAATGGTGAGTAGGCTGAAAACTAACACCACACTTAATATTCATTGCAAGAAACATTCAAATAAATGCGGCAGAGAAATTATCCCATGAAATCAATAGTAATGAGAAAATCAGTTTAATAATTTTTATTATTGATGGGACAATAATTTATACGAGTACTTGAAAAGAAACTCCAGCTGTATCTTCTCCATATGTAGTTCTGTGCCATAAACATATGTATGCATACACATTAGAATGTATAATGAAAACAAAACTTATTGGTTTCTTCTTTGTTTCATTTGCATTGGTAATGAATAAAAAGATGCTGCAATTAAATGAATAAAAGGATGCTGCAATTAAACGAATAAAAGGATGCTGCCATAAAGGTGAATGTCAATGTTATTGATATTTCAAAGATGAAATTGGTTGTAGCACAATAGGTAGGTAGTAACACAGTTTTAGCTGAATTGACATAGAAAATGAGGGTATAAAGGCATTAATCAAAGATACCATCCCCGAATATGTGTTGGAAGAAATATCCATCTGGTTCAGTTCCAAGTAAGGAGAAAGACACTGGAAACATGGAGGCTGATTGGAAAGATGGTTTATTGATGAACAGGCCCACATGAGTTTGAGGTCCTGGGCAGCTGACCACATGGTGAGTGAGGATTATTTATACCCTCTCTTGGGCCTTGCCCTTGAGCTTCCTGTTTCTGTGCAAGAAATGTATTCTATTGGTTGTCAGACTCCCAGGGGCTATGCAGAGGTCATAGCTAGGTTGCTTGAGATAAGTTTGATCGAACCTTGCTGGGTGATGTAATGTCCCCAGGTGATTTCACAATGCAGTGAGCCCTGCTGCTAGATAATCCTACAGTGACATGGAGGGTCATGTCTTAATCCTATCACCCTGGAGCCGAAGGTCTAATTGTCTTGTATATAGGCTGTCTCAGTCCTGCTCCCGAATATCTGCTGGAAGCTGAAGCTCTTGAGTTTTTGTCTTTAGAAACATGTTTCTCCTTTAGGGAAAATAAGGTATTCTGCCTTTTTAATATTTCCTAAAATATTTCATTCTTCTAAGAGGGGTGGGTGCTAACTTTCTATATATGGAACCTAGAACATTATACAAAAATATAATTTTAAAAAATGAGAGGGATTTCTTTTGGGAAGCAGTCTCCATTTACAAAACAAATAATAATTCTAAGTTTCAAATGCATTTATTTTGTATTCAGTTACTGTTATCCAAAATTATAGGAAATACTTTGGGGAAGGAATAAATTGACTTTTTTTAATCAAGGCCTTATCATTTCTATATTATATTTATTGAATTGCCATGCTGCTAATTTGGTACCAAATATAGCATTAAGAAATGGTTGCTGCATTAAAATATAGCATAACATCTGATTGATCAATTTAGATGTATAATGAGTTGTGGCATTAAGGTAGGATGTGAAGCCAGCCCAAGCTATTTTTTAAAGTATGCATATTTTTCATTTTAAACTTTCAAAGAAGCTCTTTCTCTCTCTTTTCCCGATATATCTCCTTTACAAATACCTAGTTATTTCCAGTGACACAATTTTATATCTGAATGGTCCCATGTATTTCTTCCTCTACCATTTTCTCCTTTATAAGCAAATCAAAGACCAGACCAGAGTAATTCAACTTTTCAGAGCAATACAATTCCCAGCTATTTTCTGTCATTGTGATGCAGGCAGCATATGGGATGTTTCAAACCTCCCTTAACAACGCTTGTCATGAAAACAATCAGAGTGAAACAGACTGACATTCTCGAATTCTACAAGGAATCCTGGGTGAAATTGTGCAATCTGCAATTTAGCTCTGTCATGAGAGAGCTGCGTTGAGGCACAGTGCTGAGACTACTGCTACAATCATTTTGGCCAGATTTGTATGTTGTTGTTTTTTTACTTAATTCAACTCAACGTGGTTTTTGACTTTTCAAACAGGATTTTAAAAATGCTTATGTCCATAAAAAAGATAGTACCAGGCAACATATGAGAATAAGCTCCCTTTCTATTTATTTAAAAATTGCCACAAGAGGGTAGCATTGCCTAACTCAACTGTATAAACAAAACTAATGATGATAATACCGCCACCTCAGGGCAGACAGGAGTACAGAAAAAGTCATTTTAAATATAGCGTAGTAAAAAGTAGGTTATTTCAGAGGCATGTTATAAGCTAAAACTGTCGGGTTTTCAGAATTTTTAAGAGTTTGTTTTTAAAACCTCCTCACTGCACAAAATCCAAGAATGTTTGCCCCCTTGACCTTAAAAAGTCATTGCAATCCTTAGCAAGTGATTGGTGCTGATTAGAGAGAACTTCAGCTGCAATGGTTCTGAGGAGCTTCAGCAAAGACCGCTGGTGATTTTGGATCTTTCTAAAACAGACCAGTTTGCTTTTTGTAGGTAGATATGAACTTCTCAACTTGGACTCCACTGAAAACAGATCTTCAGCATCTGTAGAGGGGGATAAGTGAGGTATGGAAAAATAAAGGGAAAAGCTTAGATCTTCTTCAAGAAAAGTTGAAGAGGGGGAGAGTGGACCACTTCCCCAAATAGTGAAATGCTTTCCCTTCCTTTGTCAACTGAAGAAAAGAAAGTTCTCTTCAGAAGTTCCATTGGGTGAAAACAGAGAATCTACAAGTGGATGAATGCACTGTGAGGGGGAGAAAAACACTATACCTTCTTATGCACTGTGAGGGTTCAAGAGAAGTAAGAGAAAGATTGTGAAATGCAATTAGCTGAGAAAAATAAATGGGGTTCCCAGAAATGGATTGGTGTTCTGGAACTCAGACCCCTCACCTTTGGTATATCTGGTTCTTGAGCAACTTGCTTAACCCTTCCCAGGATGCTTATCTTTCTGTAATTAGTCAGATTCACCACAACAGCTATTTTGGGAGTTGTCAGGTCCAACTCCAAAATGACATAGAACAATCAAGCACACAGGTCTTTATTTATTCAAATCCAATAGACAGAATCTTGTCAGATGAAACTATTTCACCCTAATGGGAGATTCTAGTGAGTGTCTATCCTAACTCTTTTCCTCTGACTCTGATCTAAATCTGGTTTGTACTCTTGTCCCCTCCTCTCATGTTCTGGAATTTGTTCCCTCCTTCCTGGGAAACTAACACTTCACTGTAGTCCAGGACTGTCAAACTCCCAGCCCATGGGCTGGGTGCATTAACACTGCCCACACCCACGCCCATTTTAATGAAGGGGAAAAAAGTCCTGAAATGTAATGTGATGCTGCCATGATGACATGAGTTTGACACCCTGCTGTAATCTATCAAAACTCTTTGTAGACATCATTCATCACAGGTAGTTTCTCTGTGTGGTCATATTTGCAAAATAGCTCACTTGGGGTTTGAATGATGTCTCCCAGAACCATTTCTGGGCTACAAAAAAAGAGAACTACTAGCTGGTCTAGATATAAAGAGATTCAGAGAATTCTGGTCCTTTGCTACCCTCAGGTGGCTGTTTGTAATATTATAGCCCAGAGATGTAAAGATATTTACTGAAACTAGGGTGATCAAATCTCTGAAAAGGAAAGGAGGACCAATGGGGCAGAAGGAAAACACAGTTCAATTTTCTTTGCATCTGCAGGAGCCACTTAGGTGACAAAACTCTTCAGTGCATAAATGATTAAAGTCTTGTCAATTTCAGGCAGCAGTTCAGGCCCAGGGTGTCAATCAACTGATTAAGTTAACAGAGCAGAGCTAATTAACTTACAGTTAGTGCTTTTAGGGAATTCTTGGCTGAGGAGAAAAACTGAGGAGAAACTTAAAAAAAAAATCCAGAATTTGATTTTAAGGCCGTGCCTGATAGATTGATGATATGAGGACAAAAAGATGACATGTCCTCCATTTGCTGGGCATCTTATAACTGTCCAAACACACATGGGTATGTTTATGTATTTTGAAAAGATCAATATAATAACAATCATAGGGAAATTAATATTTTTATATCCTGCTTTTTTTGCAATAATTCAAGACAGGGAACATATCCAACACACCTTCCTCCTCCTATTTTTTCCACCACAATTCCCCTGTGAGGTGGGTTGGATAAAGAGAGGCATGACTGGCACAAAGTCATCCAGTTGGTTTTTTATGGCTAAGACAGGACTAGAACTCACGGTCTCCGACTTTCTAGTCTGCTTCTTTAACCACTAGATCAAAATGAATCTCAATTAAATAGTGAATTGTAAATAGATGAAATAGCAGAAGCAATGATGGCTTGGTTGTATATGAAGCTAAGCTTCAGATGCTATCACAGACTGGTGGTGAGGATGGTAACAGAAAGCAGGAACTGGTACTTGAATTAACTAGTACCTGAATTAGACGTGGCAAAGGTGGCACTATTGTCTTACTTTAGATCAGTGGTTCTCAACCTTCCTAATGCAGTGACCCTTTAATACAGTTCCTCATGTTGTGGTGACCCCCAACCATAAAATTATGGTTCGGTTCCTGAGACCATCAAAAATATGTGTTTTCCAATGGTCCTAGGCTACCCCTGTGAAAGGGTTGTTCGACCCCCAAAGGGGTTGTGACCCACAGAGAACCACTGCTTTAGATTTTAAAAAAATGTCTGGAACCAGGAATGAATTGAGGAATGGATTGAGGAAGTGACATTTTCCTGTAGTTGTGGAAAATATCCTAAAATCCCAGCTCGATCCCAGATGTCCCCCGGTTCCACACGCTGCCATTAGGAATCCCTAATGTCTCCTTCACCATAACTCGGTTGCTCCTTAGTGCTCTCATATCAGAAAAGAATAAATAATTCCTTCTTTTCTCCTCTGGAGTCAAAAATGTTGTAAAGCATCTAACTGTTCACTAACTTGATTGCCAAAAAATACAATCGGGATCCAGAATCCTCTAGGGAACCAAGATTCCCTAAAGGTCAAAGTTTCATTTTTCACTTTCTTCAAGCCTCCGTGTACACCTTGCACTTACCTGCATCCAAACCGGGCTGCATGGGGACTCCTGGGAGGGGAGAGGTGGGGTGAGAGGGGCCAGCCAGGAGTGGGATCTGAGGGTTCTCCAAACTGCACAGAACCTTAGCTAGGAGCTCTCCTGAACCCCTGCAAACCCCAAGCAGCCCCCCCGGTTTCCATCAATTTGTAGCATAAAAATAATACTGACCATGTATTTCGTGGCCATGAATACAAGGATGTTCACATATATGGGTTTCTGATATTCCTCCATATTGTTGCTCCAGCACAAAGGAAGCCCTGGTTCAGGAATGATCATGTTTATCTAAGATTGCTATGGGATGTTCTGAGCATATCTTAGGAACTGGAAATTAGCCTCTAATTGCAGATATTTCTCCCCGATGAGACCTCAATAAAATTAAAATTATTATTTTTAAAAAAGACCTACACTGCAGTTGAGATGCCAACAGACCATTCTATCTTTTCTGAAAGTAGGCTAATGAACTGAAAAGGGAAGCTCAGCTGAAAATAATTATTCCTTTTTCAGCTTCATTTGCATGCCCTTCAGTATTTCGCTATTAACATCTTGATTTAGTGTATAAGTATATGCTAAGAACAATTGGTCTGAGCCCCTGAAAAAAAAATACCTCGGCGTCCTTTGGGTTTAATTGTCCCCACACTCCTTGGCTTTAAGAAGAGAAATGGTTTTCACTTGAGTAAGGTAGGCAGCTAAAGCCCTGTGGATAGCAAATGGCTTCTTTCTGTTTCTCTATTTTTTTAAAAAAAGGAAAAAAATGAATTGCATTGCATTGGAGGCCTCAGAAAGCAATGTTCTGTGATTGTTTTTATATTGCTTCAGTAACTCTAGAGCATTTATCCATGTAATAGCATGGTCTTCTGCTTCATTGCTTGCATTGGCCTCATGCTTCAGTAGCTTTGCTTGATAGGATTCAGATGGAATGCTGCTTAGGATATTTTATGTATCAGAATGAATATTATAGCAAACAAGTCAACAAGACATAATCAGCTTGACTTGAAAAGCTAATTAGGCTTTAAGTTTAATATATAAAATTATGGGAGCCTAAACCATCTTGTTTATATGTAAATGTTGCTATTTGTGTTGAATTTGCAGCCTGAATTATTTGGCAAACAAATAATTGGAGAGAATATAAAATTCTTTTGATTCTGCCCCCCACCAATGCAATTGCCCAGGCATTCCATTATGTGCAATGTTGACATTTTGTCCTTGCTTAAGTAGTTTGTTGATATAACTTTGATAGCATCTTGAACAGGAAGATGTGACCTTCTGGAATTGGATGCCATGGATCAAAAGATTTTGGATTTCAGCCTAATGCTGTGACTTGATCCCCTGCATTTACCAGGCTGAGCCCCTTCCTCTAACAGACTCTATCCTCTATCAGCTTGGCCATCATCACCAATGGTTACAGAGGATATAAATGAAGACCACCCATATTACTAGAAGTTATAAATATGTATCCTAGTGAGTTGGAGTAGCAAGGACATCTTGTCCAAGAAACTTCCAGATCTGAAGCAATTATGTGTGTGCAAGTATGCTGTACGATGATAAGCCAGCAATAATATTCTGCTCCATTTATGGACAACACCCAAGAGCTTTCAATGGCTTTAAAATTAGGATGGATCATAAAGAGGAAAGAAACTAGCAAGAAAAAAAATGATGCAATAAGGCTGATCAGACAAGTCATTAATTGGTATCTGAATGCAGATAACACATGACTTTTAGACACATTATTTGGTTCCAAAGCTTTAAGTGCAACCTCCAAAGTTCCTCCAAAGAATTCGATTCAATTATACTTTATAATGTTACCGAAGATTGTCCTATCCTTCCTCCTGATGTTTTGGTGTATATCGCTCCTGAAACATCATGCCAAGGACCAATGTATCTCTGCCTGCCCTCTATTGGTCATCCTACCACCATTCTTTCATGCTGGCAAACCGTCCCAAATCTGAGGGACCCAGGGCTGACTTGTCCTCCTCCCCATGTTCCTCCAAAGCCAACAAGGCCGCCCCCTCAACCTTTGTCGGCCCCAGTTCCAATTCCTCCTCCACTGAAGATTCAGGCTCTAACAGGGCATGACACATACAGTATCAACCTTGTGAACTTTCAAGCTTCCTCTTTCCACTATGTATTCAAGATGGACAGTGATTAATATTTATATGTGTCATGCCCCTGTTGGAGGCTGATTGGGAGGCTGCCAAGCAGCTGACAGGAGTAGGAGTGTGGCTCTGTTGGCTGTGGAAGAAACTGGGGAAGGGCAAAGTCTGGCTGGACAGAGCAGGGGAAAGGTAGAGCAAGGCAGAGGGAATTCAGAGGAAGACCTGGGCCTACTCCCTCTTCATCTAGGACATGCAGTGAGAACCAGAGAAGGAGCAATGTGAGTTGTGTAGCTTATGGGGAAGGAAAGGGCCCTGATTCCCTTCATTAGCTACAGCTGGGAACACAGTGTTTAAAAGGGGAAGTTGCACACAGCAAGTTGCTGGGAGCAAATTGTGAATTATCTGGTATCGTTGAGGCTTATCTGGATTCCTGGCATCTTCCCAACTGTGTGTGTTTGGCTGTGCTTTCAAGTCTGCAATTACTTCTCCTGCCCTGTCAAGTTAATTACTGCAGCGTGGTTTGTTTGGACTTTTAGTTATAGTTTGTATGTACTTTGTTTTCAAACTGAATTTTCTCCACTGAAAGGCTGTTCCTGAGAGGGTTTTTCTGCAGCCGAAGATAACCTGGGCATTGGGGGCAAAGTTGGAGATAATTAAAGGGACTTTTCTTGCTTATTTAACTGTGTTGCCTTTGTGCCATGCCCTGGGTCATCACATATATGTATTTATATGTTAGGATGTACATATGTATGTATATAGCAAATCTATATGTGTGTTATATATGTGTACACTTTTGAGAGCAGGCAAAAGAATTTCATTTTTAATGTGTGCCTCAGTGCTCACAGGAAAAAAATAGACAATAAAAGTAATCCTATCTTACCCTTGTTCCATTCTCCCAGTTTAAATGTTTGATATTTGCTAATGTTCTAATAAATATTAAGTTGCATTTTTGCTACTTGAACTGACTGACATGTATAGTTGCTTTAGCCTCGATATAAAGACTGGCTAGGAATGTGATGGGGCAAATAAAAATGGAAATTATCCTTAATAATTTCCAACCTTCCAAGTGTACTAGATACTGCAAATTAGGATTCATTTCTATCAAAGAGAGCATGAATATCAAATAAATTTGACAGTATTGCTTACAGAAAAAACATAGCATGTTTATTAATGATCCCAATTATTTTATCTACACTGTTCAAAATGCTTTAGACAGACTATTTTAATCAATTAATTCAATGTAATTAATTTATCAATTAATCAATCTTTAATATCCTGTATTCTTCTAATGCAACTGAGCTTTTGTAGTAGGTTCTACTTAGCTTTTTTAATTTTATTTTTTTCTGATTTCTTTCTCCTTATTCCATCTCTGTTTTATTTATGGGCATCACATGGCTTTTACTTCCTCCTCCAAAATATCACCCCTCTAAAATGCATTTATCTTAGTGTACAAGTACTAAATCAAGTTTAGAATACAGATTTCGATTTACTGCATTGGACTGTGCATCAGATTCTAGCAAATTAACAATAAATTTTCATGAAATGATTTATACTGAACATTGGCCTTAACACTGCCAATTCATTGAGAGCTTACTGTGTATAAATATTCATAGTAAACAAACAAATATATTAACTATATTATGCTTGCTTCAGTATCATTAAAACAATTACAAAATTTATGACTGGGAAGTATGCAATCAAATATTTTAAACAAATTTATTGCTCACCCACACCAAAAAAGCCCTACCAAAATCACTTGAATAAGAATAAAATTAGTCCAGTTTTAAAAATTCTCAAACTATGGATGCTGACCTAGAATATGTGTAATGAGAAAGACAGTTTCATCCATTTTATAAGGAAAAAGGAAAGTTGGGGAAATAAAAGAAAGGAGCTACCATGGGTATTAGTAATCTATCTCTTGCTGCCACTAATACTTCATCTTGAAGCCATTGGCAAATGCTGGCTATTCCATTGCTCCATAGTATTCAGGAATTGTGCTGGTATTTGCAAGCTGAAGAATCTAAAGATTCAAAATCTAAATCTGCAGAACCTATCAATGTCAGGTGCAAGAAATCAGAAGCCAGGATATAGTTCAAAAGCATTGTGATCTCATTCCGTGCTACCTATACACAAGAATCGGATCTACTAACAGTCAAGGCAAATTGGCATTGGATAAGAACAAATGAACTTCAAGGTGAGGGAAGGGACAAAGACTCTTACAAGAACTCCAAACTAATGATGCATTTGACCCCACCATTGGATGCAGTCTGATCATTGCCTACATCAAGGAAATAAGATATCCAACATAATATTTCTCTAGTATGTTAAAAGGGCTGATATCTTCATCCAATGGGTCCTATAGAAGGTGCCTAGGTATGTAGTGGACTTTTAAGGTAATTACTAGACTACTGGACAAGATGATCTGGCTTTGGGAATGGCCTCTAGTGGAAATGTTAAAAAAATACAGTTGAATGGCTAACCATAGAATCCCCACATAGAATATAATTCTTTATTGGCCAAGTGTGATTGAACACACAAGGAATGTGTCTTGGTGCATATGCTCTCAGTGTACGTAAAAGAAAAGATACATCAAGAATCATAAGGTACAACACTTAATAATAGTCATAGGGCAGTGGTAGGATTCATTTTTTTTAACGACCAGTTCTGTGGGCATGGCTTGGTGGGCGTGGCAGGGGAAGGATACTGTAAAATCTCCAGTCACAGGTGGTATTTGCCGGTTCTCCAAACTACTCAAAATTTCCTCTACCAGTTCTCCAGAACTGGTCAGAACCTGCTGAATACCACCTCTGTCATAGGGTATAATAAGCAATCAGCAATCAAATCATACTAAGAAACAGTCAATAAAAGTTGTTCGGATTCAAGCAACAAGGTTACCGTCATACAGTCATAAGTAGGAGGAGGTGGGTGAAAGGAAGGATGAGAGGATAAACTTACTTCTCTCAAGAAGTAATTTTACTTACTCAGTTTATGGTTTGATTTCTTACAGACTTGATTTATAAACTTACAGATTTGATTTCTAAAAGATGTTTGCCTTAAATTCTTGCAGAGAGCTGTGGTGTGGAGTATGTTGTTGTTTGCCTTTCTCATGAAAAATTCTCACAGAATTATATATCCTTGTACAAAATCAACCCTAGCTTTCACTGGAAATCATTACTTATGCTGTGAAACAGGCAGAGTTGACTACAGGTTTCATCGTGTCTTTTATAGCTTTCAGAAGTGAAAGGCTATCAACTGGCTCTCTTTGCAATTATTGATGCCCTGAGGGATTTCAATAAGTGGTAATGCTTCCAGCAGTCTGTATACGTTCTGTACAGATTTGTAGGTGATACTTTCTCTTGGAATTCTCATCATTTCCTGAAAAATGTAGTGTCTCTTCTAAGTGCCTTTCTTTTCTTGCCCCTTTTTCTTTTTACTGTAAAGATATCTATTCACAAACCCTTCTTTTTCTAGAAATAGCTGAACTGAGTCATTTTAATTTTACTCAGCTTTTATTTTTTTTTTGATATTATTAATATGGATTGGGAGGCTGTACAGGAATGTGAGGAAGTATGTGAGGGGTGTGATGTGTGTGCCAGGGAGAGTGCATGAGGTGTTTGGAAAGGTGAGGGAGGCACAGGTAGGATATGCAGAAATATTAAAGTGTCAGGTAAGAAAGTATCTCTGAAAGGATATGGCCCAACAGGTCATAAGTTGTCTATTTTATTTACATTATTAAGATACTGCATATGGACAGACACGTGAACAATACAAAACAGAAATATAGTCAGCATTAGGCTATAGAACTCAATGAAACCTATCGTTGTAAGGGGCTTATTCAGATTTAGCAGATCATTAAAGACACAATAACTCCCTTTAAAACCCAATTAAAAACCCAATTATAAACCAAAATTAAAACCAGAAAATATAAGAAGCAGGCAAGTCACAGATATAGCCATCTAGCAGGCTCTGAATTACAACCAGATCCCCAGGCACATTGATAAAGTCATGCTAACTTGAAAATTCCACGACTTGAAGTTCACATAGCTTAAAGTTGACAAGGTTGAAAAACACTGCTCTAGATCCTTTCAGAAACTCAAGACCAATCTAAGTTCAAAGGGATGATTTGTAAAGGGTAGGCAGTGTGACGGACCTTCTCTTTCTGGGTCCAATTAGATAACACTCCTTAATATTCAGGACCCATAACATGACTTTCCTAGTGAACTGATAGGATTGGTAGATGTCACTGTGGTGAGGCGGCTCCTGAAATAACCCTTGGGCTGTTGAACATCCTTTAAATGTTCACTACAAAGTCTATGTACCTACCCTACCTTCTGGGTTGGGTGTCCAACCAATGTCTCTTCTCTATCTTCCAAGAGATTCAGTTCTCCCTTGGCCAGTTCAAGCGATTTCTTCTCTGATAAAGCCAGCTAGTTCCTCTCTCTTTGAGTGTTGGCCTAACTGTCAAGTGATGCATCCCAAGACTGCATTAGCAGCAGTAAGAAGACTTCCAGCTGCACAAAGTGATACAGGGTCAAAAATTCTTGTGCTTTACATTTTTTACCCTCTTGACTATTCAGGTTGAACCCTGAACTTCAGCTATTCTTGATTCTTTTCTAAGGTTCTTAATTCTTCTCCTAGTTGTTTGCTTGCAGACATTTCATTATCCAACTTGGAAACATCATCAAAGTGATGAGTCCCTGTTTATATATAATAGCTTGTCCTGCCTGTTTTGGGATGTTTTCTTCCTTGGTGGTTCTTTGATTATAGTATTGTTTTCTGTCTGATTGGTATTTATTACGTATTTGAATACCTAGGAAGGAAACAAAACAAAGAGATTAAGGGACTCAAGATTCAGATAAGCAGGAATCAGCATTAGACAAATCATCAGGGATAAATCAATACTGTAATCAAGGAACTACCAAGGAGGAAACTATGCCCCCACCAAAACTTAAACTCTTTCCAAAGTAACTTGCTTCTCTATTCTTTGAGAAAGAAACCTTCCGATTCTGATTTTCTTATTTACAAGCAGCCGTTCTATCTTTTCTTTAAATTCTTCCTGTATTTACTTTGGCAACTGTGAAGTTGCTGCATTTCTTCTTCTCCTGACTTACTCGTGGTACAGCAGTGGTGGGATTCAAACTTTTTAAGTACTGGTTCTGTGGGTGTGTCTTAGCTTGGTGGGCATGGCTTGGTTGGCATGGCAGGTGAAGGTTATTGCAAAATCTGCATTCCCACCCCACTCCAGGAAGAAGATTACTGCAAATATCCCCATTCCCCCCCCCCCCCCCCCCCCCCCAANCCCCCCCCCCCATCCCACTAACCTGCTTTCCAGTCCCACTCTCTGTGCAGGCAACAAAAGGAGACCCAGCCGATCAGCTGGGACTCGAGAGGCAGAAAATGGATGGAGGCAGGGCCAGTCAGAGGTGGTATCTGCCGGTTCTCTGAACTACTCAAAAGTTCAACTACTGGTTGTCCAGAACTGGTTAGAACCTGCTGAATACCACCTCTGTGGTACAGAGTTGTGCAATTAGTATTCCAGCACCCATGCTAACTTCCTAACTTCTCCTTTCTACTGCAACAACTTAATGTAATGCATTTTGTATGCATATTCCCCAATGTATACAATTCTATACATTTTTGAGCTACACACTGTATCACAGAATTTGGAAGAATGCAAATAGTAGATGTGGACAGCCAGCACCAGATTATGGCAAGGGAAATTGGAAATTATAATTCAGCAGTATCTGGATGACAAAAGATTTCCTTCTTTTACATAGGTTTGGAAAGTGCAGATTAGATAAATCCCAATTAGCTAATAAGATATAAATATAGATCTTTCCATTGCTAATTCTTTCCTGAAGTAGCTTAAACACATTAAGTATTTTTTTCTTTTCAAAGATGTCGCTTTACAGGTTACGACTGGTTGGTGGCTCTATTATCATGCCCAACTGGTTAACTCAAATGGATGCATTGAAACATTTTAGTGCCTGAGTTCCAAGGATAAATTTTGCTTCCTTATCTTTAATTAGACCCAATTAGTCATATTTTGAAGGGCATTAGAAGCCTGGTTTGCAGGAGGGGGTGAGAAACAATAGGATATAGGCTGTCAACTTAATGAACGGTTCCCACTCAACCGCAGAATAGCTGACACCAGGTGACTTGGGCCTGTCGCTATTTCTCAGCCCATCCCTGTCCCACAGGATTGCTGCTGAAAAGCTGTATGAGAGCAGACTCCAAGGGTATTGCTTTGAATTTCAAAACGAAAGAAGAGGAATGGGCATAAATAGATGAAGTGCCTCCAATTTGCCTCATACTTAGTAGACCGAGGTTGTGTTTTATGAGGTGGAAGCTGCTCAGGTAATAAGCAAAACAGAGACAGTGGATTCTTCCCATCTGCCTCTGGCAAAGAAATCCCCTTTTAGCCTTTAACTAAATTTGTTAAATGCCTGTGAGATTAAAGTGGCCCCTGATTGCTGTAGCAAGATAACAGAATTTGGAGAAGATGGCAGTTTATGCATCAGTGAGAATTCAAATTGCTTTTCTGTCCCAATTTGAATTAATTCTGCACTGAATGCAATTGACCAATATTTGCAGGTTGCAGTTCAGATCTTAGTACTGTAGGTAATGATTTTTTCTCAGTTCTGTCTTATGGTTATACAGTATAAAATGTAATCTAAAAGGGCATTTTTGATTGCATGTACTGCAAAAGTTTGCGAATGTATCCTCCATATCCCATGTCATCTCCTCTCTGAGCAGCTAAACTAGGCTCCATTTTAACATTTAGATTAATGCCAGCTTCTTAAGAACTCAAAGGCAATGGCAGTGAGATGCCTCAAGTAGTGGAGTCATTGCTGGTCTTTTCAAAGTTTGAAACTTTTGTGGGGACTTTATGCAAAAATGGGATAGTTGAAAAACTCACCGTGGTCATTTTGCTTCTATATTTCAGGTTAATTTTGAAAGGCCATCCAAAATGAATCCAGTGGACTGTAGATCACCTACCAGCATCAGTCTGGCATCCTGATACAGTTGTTTTATAAATAGTCTGTCAGTAATAGAGGTTAAGGGGGTAAAATGTATATTAATGATGGTGTTAATTGTAAATAACACCTTAAAAGATTTTGGATTTGCAGTAATTAAAATGTAACCCTCTTAGACTAGTTCACATGTACTTTAAAATACTCTTGAAGATTTTGGCCATGGGGGTGTGCATATTATAGCACTGTGAGAATCAAAATGGTATCAAAAATCCACAAAAGTGCAATAGAAGCCTTCTATCTTTTATGTGAATTTATGTACAATGTGCATTAAAAAGAGCGAAGGTTTTGATTGCATGGTCATGATTGCCATGTTGAGTTTTTCTGACTCCTCCTACCCACCTTACATCCTGAGAACATTGCTGATTTAGTGGATCTGAAAGATGAGCAGGCTGAGCCTGAGGGAGGGATTAAATGTGTCATCAGTTTGGAATCATTGTGCAGCCAGAACAGAACTAAGCCTATCGCCCCCATAAATTCCATTGAGCCTTCAGCTTCCCCAGCAAAGCTGACTCGGGAATTCTGGCAGTTGAAGTCCACACATCTGAAAGCTGCCAAGATTGAGAAGCATTGCTGTAGACTACAGGTGTCAGGTGATGTATCGTGATGTTTTCCCCCTTTGCAGAGCTGGGGTGGGCATGATGCATCTGGCCCATAGGCTGCCAGTTTGACACCCCTTCTCTAGACTGGACAGTTTTGCCTTTGAAATTACTGAGCTTAACAAGTTGCTAAAAGTGCTACTGTGCTTAATTTCTGATTTAACTGCATAGAAAGGAACTGTTTGGTGGCTGCGTACTCAGGCAAGCTAACTCAGCATAACATTTCAGAAACAAATTATATGGGATCACTGCAAATAATTAAGCGGTGTCATTCTTGATTACCTTGGTAATGAAGAGGCAAGCCAAGTGCTACTTATTATAACTCCAGGGCCTGGCAGTGCTGTCTTGTGTTTAAGTCATAATTGATTTTTGATTGTCTTACCTGAAGAAAATATCTCATTTTTGTAAAGCGGATCCTTCTAGCTATTCGTAATTATAATCCTGATTCCAGGGAGAGTTGTTCCTTTACTATTCATAGTTGGAAAATTATTGAAGTGAATCATACATATTCTAAACGTTAATTGGCATGTAGCAAAGACTTTTACATTTGTGGTCATGCAAAACCATTTCCCTGATTGAGTGGCCAAAAGAGAAGGGATCTTGTGTTTGAAATTTTTTGTTGAGCTCAAATAGTTGAAATTATCTAAAGTGAACTGATTTTTTTTGAACAACTATCCTTGATTGTAATTTAACAGCTTGAGTTTGGGTGATTGTTATTATGTTTGTCCTTTTAATATGTATTTAGTTTTAAATTCTTATAGTGTGACAATATTTTTAAACACAGAAAGTAATAAATAAATGAGACTTTTGGAGTAACTGCAGATATGTTCTGTTTCCACTCCTGGGCATTCCAAAACAATTTTTGGAAATCCAGTGGGATTTGAGCACATAGACTCATGAAGTTGGTTGGAATGGGTAATCAGAATTCTGCCTGTTTTCTAGATGTGATAAATGTAAAAAAGAAATTAAACTTCATTCACACTTATTGTGGCCACTATTTAACTTTTTCAACAGTAGCCTCTGGAGACCCTTCCAGAGATTGAATCTAAGGCACTACACAGTTCTTATATAAATAGGCTGATTAAATAAATGAATATCAATAGATAATGTGTGTCCAGGTTTATAGTAGATTTAAGGAATATGCATGTTTAGTTTCCTGATTTTCTTCTGAAGCCTGAGCTGCTCTTTCCCTTTTTTTTTCAGTAGAAACATTGGAATGAGGACAAAGTAGCGTTGAGGCATCTTAGAAGTTACTTATGAAGGATTCTTATGATAGTTGAAACACTTTCCTTGTGGACCGTGGTGGAATTCAAATAATTTAACAACCGGTTCTCTGCCCTAATGAATTCTCCCAACAACCAACTGCTCAGAAAGTTAACAACCGGTTCTCCCAAACTGGTGTGAACTGGCTGAATCCCATCACTGCTTGTGGAGATGCCTGGATCTAAATGTGTTGCTTAGAGGGCATTGTGTGCTAATGAAAACAGATAAGTTCACTCTGTGTTTAGCACATCCAGAGGCCATTAAAGGTGCTAAGCAGAAGGATGCTACGTTGGGATTAGATGTCTGGGTCAGAAATACTCAAGGGAGAGGTGTCTTTTCGCCTGGAAGTGGATGGCTGCTACCCTTGCCTCTCTGCAAATATCCAATTTCATCTTTGCAGCTATTGAAACTTGTCAAATTGTTACTATTTTTTAATTATAACATTTAATCTAAGCTTACAGTTAAACCAAGTGTTCTTCAGAAAACAAAGAGTGCTTTGTTTCTAGAATCTCTCTGGGGGGTAAATAAGCCCTTAAAGATAGAGGCTCAATTATCATAATCAGATGAAACTTGGTATATTTCAAACAATATAAATATCATTGTAGTGTTTGTTGGAAATAATCCCTAAATGTTCTCCAGCAAAAATTGTTTCCCGAATAAATGAGGCAACATTGGGCATGGTTTTAGTGAAAATGCTGGCTAGATCTTGTTCTGGCTAAGACATTGTGAATAGAAAAGCTTTGGGCAAACTACTGCAAACAGGTTGAGGGCTGTCATTAAAAGGCTGAAGAAGATGACAGAGACTGAGTGATTTCTAAATTGAACATGGGAAAAAATATCAAATAAATTGAGGGTTGCATTTTTTTTACATGCAATGGTAATTTTAAAAAAGAGTGTTGCACCAAATTGTGCATGTTTCAGTTTTGTTCCTCAATACTACCTGGTAGTTAGTTTTAATTTAAAACCAGTAATGTAATAGTGAAAAAAAGGACCTTTCCATTTCCTAAGTATGGATGAACTGAAAACCAGAGGCAATGAAAATGCCCAATAAATCTGAAATAAATTAGGATCTAGATGGGGAGAAATTGTTAAGGCTGAATCTAAGTAAGACAGAACTGCAGCTTGAGAGTGGCACTTCCCTGAAGGAAACTTGTCCCAGGAGACATTCTCAAGCCCGTCTGTGATGAAGGCTTCTGCTAGCTTATACAGCTCTGAGTCGCAAGAGGTTAAGAAGAAACGCTTCTTCTTTGCATGAGATGCTGTCTGCAGTCCATTTACTTCCAAGTTCAATTTGAACCTTCCCATATATGAAGACCATTTCTCTTTTGTTGGCTCGAATGGGATGGATAGTGGTCGACGGGCCATCATGATTGCTGGTATGGCTGGAAACGGTTGAGTCCCAATGGTCAGCTGAAGATGGCTGTGGTGCCATGAGGTCCTTTGTCTTTCTTTGACCCCACTTTTGTTGCCAGTGTTAAGTGAGCGCATGAAAAGGAAGGAGCAGGATCGTAGGAGTTGCAGAAAACAGTTTATTTTAAAAATTCAGGAAAAAAGCAGCAAGCGCAGCTGGCGCCAACTTTTATAGCGAGCACTGTCCAACATTTCAGACACTGATGGAGCTTCATTATTTCCGCCAGTGGCTGGACCAATGAGTGACTCCACTCTATATATTATGGACATGAATATTAATGAGGCATCAATGAATATTTAACAGTGGGTGCATTTGGATTTTGGAGAACATAAACCAGATGCGAGGAGGCATAAGAAGAAGAAAAAATCTGAGCAGCATTCCTGGTCAAGATATGGGTAATATAGTTGCCAATATTGGACACTCCTGATTTACCAGATGGTGATATTGTTCCCTGCCATTTCTTTAGAATATGGGAATGTACCTTATCAGCATTGCTCATCTTTGTCTCTTTTCTGTTAGATGAGCTCATTTCCAAACAGATCCACATGTTACCACCCACATTTTTGTTTACATTTTCTACGAAAGCCTCTGTAACTTAAGTGGGCCTCAACAGATAACTGAAGATAATGGTGGAGACTGGCTTTGTGTTTTGCCACATGTCAGCTTTTCTTAATTTTTAATTAGAAAGATATAAAATGAGCTAGGTGAGGCAGGTAGCCTAGAGGGCACCAAGTTGTTCATCCCTCCTTCAGAGCCAAACCCACAATTCCTGCTAATACCAGAATGAAGAATCTAAAATAAGAGCCGATCTGAAATCTTTGGGAGGATCGAAAAGTTGCACCTAATTTTCTTGAATAAAACCTACAGGGGCCTATTCTTGTGGAGAAATGAACCTTGTCTGGAAGATGGACAGCGAAATCTAACACACCAAGTGACTTTTTGCAAATTTTAGTCAGCCAATTAACTCTCAGTTCTATGGTGGCATATGCATTAGTACCAAAATGGCTGATGACAAACGCTTGACTGCAATGTTAAGAACTTAAAGCAAGGCATGTAATAGCAAAAAATAGTTACAGGTTTATGGGGTGTATCAATTAGCTAATAGCAATGAGCAGTTAAGGGGCAGATTCTTGGACGCAGAGTTGGTTACCACAATCAGGCAAGCTATAAACAGCAGCTGATTGGCAAGATCTGTGAAGAAGCAGATTATGCAAGATCAGAAAACTCATCCAGGTATTGACAAAGAACTCACATACAGCTTCTCTCCATAAAGTGAAAAATCAATCTTTTATTCCATATTCTTCTTGATGGCAAAAAAAACCAAAAACAACCCCAAACAAACAAAACTCCTACTACAAATTAGGGTCAAACTAAGCCTGATATTAATCATGTCAATTCAATTAATCTGGATGCTTTTGCTATTCAAAGTGATAGCTTTGGGGATAATAGGAGAAGTTTAAATTCTCCTCAGGGTAGAATGAAGCCAGTTAGGTATTAGGCTTACACACACACACACATACACACACACACACATATATACATATATATACGTATATATACATACATACATACATACATACATACATACATACATACATATATATGTGCTGTTTAGCTTCCTTCGGGTATTATCTATCCCACGTCATTGTAGTTCTGTTAAAGTTGTAGCTCATTGTAGTTCTGTTAAAGTTGTAGCAACGTTTCAGCAGAATCTCATCTGCCATCAATCAGGCTTCTGTATGGAAGTGTGTCTCACAGTTCCTCTGTTTCAGATTTGAGGCTGGTCTATTCGATTGGCTTATTAACCTGGGTCTGTGTTCAATTGGACTTGGAGTTTGATTGATTGGTGTTTCTGGTTTCTTCTGTCTGTTTTGTGGCTTTATTGGCTGGCAACACTCTGTTCTTGTGTTGGAGGCTTTCAATGCAGCTTGGCTTCGGTTGAAAGGACGGCTGCTCTTCATCAGCAAGCTGGGTTTCACCCCTGGGTGCCTGTGGGGGGGTGTTTGAGTTGGAGCCATCAGAGGGAGTCTGTCTCCTGCTCAGGTGTTTGTCTGTTTTGTGGTGTGGAGATCTTTCTATTTGAGAGTGCAGGCTTCAAATGATTGACAGTCTGCTGGAATCATCTCTTCTATTCATGCTGTCAGGTCTTTTTTCAATCTCTATGGCTTCTCTGATGATTCTGTGGCTGGGTTTTCTATAGTGGCTAGGTTTGTGCCATTGAAGTTGATGTTGTGACCTCTGGTTTTCATGTGTTGGACTAGTGAGGAGGTGTGTTCCAGCTTTTTACTGCATTTTTGTGTTCATCTAGGCGGGTACTTATTCTTCTATTGGTCTGTCCAATGTATGTGGCCGGGCATGATGTACAGGGAATTTCGTATATGCCTTTGGTTTTCCAGGTCAATTTTGTCTTGGGTTCCTCAGGATGGCTGCTATTTTTTTGTCCTGTTTTGGAAGGCAGTCTTGTGTGATGCCTGTGTAGTATCTTACTGATTTTATCTGTAGTACCTCTTATGTAGGGCAAGACAGCTGTTCCATAGTTCTGTTGGTCTTCTAGGTCTCTGTTATGTCTTGGTGTGTTTTTGTGGATCAAAGCTGGTGATTTTGTTTTTGTGGAAGCCATTGCTGTCAATACTTCAGTCAGGGTGCATAGTTCAGTCGTTATATGTTGTCTTATCTGCCAGGCGTTTGGTTCTGGTAATTAGTGTCTGTCGCCACAGAATTTATCTGTGCTGGATGTGGTGTGGATTGGGCGTTGAGGTAGCGGTTGGTGTGTGTTTTCTTTTGGTATATGGTGTGTCCCAGTGTGCATCTGTTCTTTTGTAGATTAGTACATCTAGGAATGTAGTTTGTTTGTTTATTTCCGTTTCCATGGTGAAACTTGATTTTGGGGTGTGTGTTGTTTAGGTGTGTTTAGGAAATTGTTTAGGTTTTCTTTTCGCATGGGGCCAAATCACAAATGTGTCATCGATGTATCTAGGCCATAGTTTGGGTTTGTGGATGGCATTAGCCAGGGCTCTGGATTCGAATTCTTCCATGAACAGGTTTGCAATGGAATGGGTGACAGTGGTGATCCGATTAGGGGCTCCTTCAATTTGCGCTTGTATCTTGTCCTTTGTATATGAAATATGTGTTGGTTAGGCAGTGTTTCTGTTAGTTCCATGAGGTCTTTAGCTGGTTGAATTTATTTTTGATGATTTCAAGAGTTTCTTTTATCGGGACTTTGAGTGAATAGTGAAACCACGTCGAAACTTACAAGCAGATCTTCTTGTTCTACGTGTAGATCTTTGATCATTTCTAGGAAGTGGTATGAGTTTTGTACATATGAAAGCTGCGGTTTCAGCATGGGGCTGTAGTTGTTTGCTAAGTATTTAGCTAGTTTTGTAATGGTGCTCCTATGAGCTGGCTCTGGGTCTGAAGGTATGCCTTCTTTGTGTATTTTTTGGGAGGCCGTAAATTTGGGGCATACTATATATATATATTCTGTTTTAGCTTCTCTCGGGTATATGACCCAAAGGTCTAAATGCATTTTTTCTGAGCTTTTTATGGAAACAATGGAAAATATGACATATCCACGTCATTTGTAGTGTTGTTAAAGTTGTAGCAACGTTTTCAGCAGAATCTCATCTGCCATCATCAGGCTTCTGTATTGAGTTTGTATTGTGGTCAGGGTCTCACAGCCGTTGGTTTTAAATTGTTAGGGAGGCCTGTTGTTGTGCCAGGATGTTTTTCTTACATCCTGATTGGTTGGGAGTCTTGGTCCTGTGTTTATTGGACTTGGAGTTTTTTTGATTGGTGTTTTCTGTTCTTCTTGTTTCTTTGTTGTTTTGTGGCTTTGATTGGCTCAAAACCACCCCCACCAGGCACCCAGATGAAACCTAGCTTCCTAATAATATAGCCATCCTTTCAATGAAGCCAAGCTGCATGTGAAAGCCTCCAATACAGGAACAGAGTGTTGCCAGCCAATCAAGCTCATCAAAACAGACAGAAGAAACCAGAAACACCAATCAAACAAACTCCAGTCCAATAAAACACACACCCAAGACTCCCAACCATCAGGATGTAGAAAAAAAAACATCCGTGGCACAACAATAGGCTAGCCTCAAATTTAAAACCAACGGCTGTGAGACCCTGACCCACATACAAACTCAATACAGAAGCCTGATGATGGCAGATGAGATTCTGCTGAAACATTGCTACAACTTTAAAAGCATTACAATGATGTGAGATAATACCCGAAGGGAAGCTGAACTGCATATATATATGTATATATATCGTATATACTCGCATATAAGCCAACTTTAAAATGCAATTTTTTTTTTTCCAAATTTGGGGTCGGCTTATACGCGCATAAATCTGATCTCACAAAACGACATGACGACATGACGCCATTTCTCAGATCAACGCAATATCATCGATATTACCATTCAGTCATACATACCTACAGCACATTTTTTTTATTCTGGGAGCCTGTATTTTGCTTTTTCTACCACCGGATCATAACACACTCTGATTGGTTAGTCATTCACATGACTGCTTTCGTGTTTTGCGATTGTCACATGCAATTTTGTGTCCAGTTTCTTTGCATTTGTAGTGGTAAAATTCATTAAAATATACCCATGTCTGATGTAAAAAGATTTGGGGGTCAGCTTATATGTGAGTTTTTGCATAATTCTCATTTTGGGGCAGTTTTTAAAGGGTCGGCTTATAGCGAGTTTGGCTTATATGCGAGTATATACGGGTAACATATCTATAATACACACCCACACACACACACACACACACACACACACACACACATATGAATTCCCCAGACAGACCACGGGTGATGTTGCTGCCGGGAGAAGAATGATAGAGAACATAGAGCTGACTAGTAGCAAAAAATCTGACCCAAAGGTCTAAATGCATTTTTCTGAGCTTTTTATGACAAACAATGGAAAATATGACATATCCATAAGATCAATGTAATAAGAACAGGGACCTGCTCTGTGGAATAATATCAGTGCACAGACGTGCTCTGTGAGGGAGATGGGCAGATAACTAAACAAACGAATAAACAAACAGTACCCACCCAGACATCCAAATGCCATCCCACTCTGTTAACTTTTAAAAGATCTGACCTTTCCCCCAGGCCTTCCATGAGTGACAATTATAGTGTGAACATTACTGGCACTTTCTGCACCACAGTAAACCAAGCCAGAGAAATAAAAACATTGAAAAAACCCTTCTTTCTTTCCTTCCTTCCTTCTTTTTTTTGATGCCAGGAAAGGGAATTACTGACAGCCTTCATATACATTGTAATGTTAAGGGAATGTGTTGACAATATAATGTATTTAATCAGAGTTAATTATTAATTATTAATAAACTGGCTGCTCATCTACATTTTCCTTCCTTTCTATCTAGCTATGTTATACAAAGAAATGGGAAATAAAAAGACAGGTGGTGGCAACAGCAAAATCAAGAGATCTTTTAGAGATGTCCCTGGTTAATGGAATCCATCCATCCTTCCTTCCTTCCTTCCTTCCTTCCTTCCTTCCTTCCTTCCTTCCTTCCTTCCTTCCTTCCTTCCTCCCTCCATCTCCACCTTCCCTTTCAGCTAAAGTACTGCCATCCTAAAACACCAATGGAGGGCTTTGCCTCTGGTTTATAGGAATACATATAAAACAGAGGTCTCTAACACCAGGTCCATGGACTGGCACCAGTCTGTGACACTTTCTGCACCACAGTAAACCAAGCCAGAGAAATAAAAACATTGAAAAAACCCTTCTTCCTTTCCTTCCTTCCTTCCATCCCCCTTCCCTCCCCCCTCCTTCCTTCCTTCCTTCCTTCCTTCCTTCCTTCCTTCCTTCCTTCCTTCCTTCCTTNTCCTTCCTTCCTTCCTTCCTTCCTTCCTTCCTTCCTTCCTTCCTTCCTTCCTTCCTTCCTTCCTTCCTTCCTCCACCCCCACCTTCCCTTTCAGCTAAAGCACTGCCATACTAAAACACCAATGGAGGGCTTTGCCTCTGGTTTATAGGAATGCATATAAAACAGGGGTCTCAACACCCGGTCCATGGTCTGGCACCAGTCTGTGGCATGCCAGAAACTGTGCCTTGCAAACAAACAATGCCCCATCTGCGGGATGTAGGCAGCACATGAAACCTCTCCCCCTCTGGTCCAAGGAAAAACCTCTCTTACCATGGAAACGATCCCTGGTACCCAAAAAATTGGGGGCCAGCGATATAAAATACACCAACATAGCAGGTATAAAGTTCGTTTACACCTATTATCAGGTATGCTTTTCTCTGAACAGAGAACTCCAATTCATCTGCTGCTGTTTTGCTGGAGCATCTCTAATTTGGCTTGAAATAGATGACATTTGGCTGAAAACCAGACCACCCTTGTTTTTGTATCCTCAAAGAATAAATGGAACCTGCCTTCATTACTCAAATCATTAGCCCCTAGACAAAAAGGAAGAAACAAGAAACAAATCACCCCAGTGACATCCAGGTCTTGCTTTATATTATCCTGACAGGGCCTGTTTCTGCAGCGCTGCTTCCCTCTCCCACCACCCCAAGCGTCTGTTTCCTGTTACTCTGCATGAAAATTGAAGCTGGGCCTAAAAGGCCTTGGAGGCTTGTATCTTCTCTTCACATGAGTGAAGCTTCAGTGATAAACTTGAACTTAAACTTACCGAGGCGTAACTGAGGGTTCATTTGATAGCTAGTGGTTTTCAGCTTCACCGCACGGCTTGGGAGGCTCAACGTGAGCAAGATTGTTAATGTCCTGTGAGAGAAAACAATAACACATTTCATTAATGCGTTCATCTGTGAAGCGTCTATTAGTGCACTGGAGGTATTAATGACGTTATGCTTGAAAATGACATGTGGGGCCTGACAGGAATGGCAAGGTCTGATGAGAACAGATGACAAGATAAGCAAATATTTGAATGGCTTCATTTGCCTGGCAGCCAAAGGATGCGTTAAAGCAGAAGTGAGCAAGGAAAAGCTTGGAAAGGAAGGAAAGAAAACCCTTTGTTGGTGTACAGATGGAGTTGCAGCCAACTGGGAGAAAGTAAGTAGGGATACAAAGGGAGTTTATACATGGACAAGGCAGCATTTCTTTAAATTTCCAGCTCCACAAAAGACATTAGGAGAAATACTAAGGTTATATCCTGGAAATGATGTGCAAAAGGTTACATTGCACTGTGGGAGATTATCACAAACATCGGTCAGTTTTTAAAAATTATTATAAGCATTAATCATGCAGAATATCTTTTTTTCCCCAAAGGATGCTAAGAACAACTTTTAAACCTCTGGAGTATGACACGACTCAAATTAACATTTTTGCCTTGCACTTCTGATGGTGCAAATGAAGCCCATTTGTTTAATTTATGGTTCATAATTGATAGAGGGTTCTTTTGTTACATTTCATTTACCAGTGTAGAAAATTCAAATGCTAAAATTAGGGACAATCGTTAAAAATGTGTTAATACAAAATGATAAGCAAGCAAGCAAACAATTATCTTTGGCTGAATAGACATTTCAGTCAGGAGAAATGTCCAGGTAGAATGAAACTGTCCAAGTTATAGGAAAGAGATAAAAGGACTTGCATTGTTCTCATGTCTAGCTCAGTGGTGGGATTCAATTTGTTTTACTACCAGTTCTGTGGGCATGGCTTGATGGGCATGGCAGGGGAAGGATACTGTAAAATCTCCATTCCATCTCCACTTCTGGGGAAGGTTACTACAAAATCCCATTCCTTCTCCACCCCACTAACCTGTTTTCCAGCTCCGTTCTCCTGTGCAGGGCAACAAAAGAAGACCCAGCTGATCAGTTGGGACTCAGGAGGCAGAGAATAGATGGGAGCGGGGCCAGTCAGAGGTGGCATTTGCCGGTTCTCTGAACTACTCAATATTTCTTCTACCGGTTCTCCAGAACTGGTCAGAACCTGCTGAATATCACCTCTGGTCCAGCTGAATACCACCTCTGGTCCAGCTGTTACTAAATCTAATTTCCGGAATTCAGGAAGGTGGTTAACCAACAGATGTGTGGATTTGAAGCTTATAATACAACTCTGGCCCAATCAAGCTGCCTTCACTTGCGAATAGGATGATATATAATTCATCTTTTGCATACCAACCAAATACAAGGGACAACAATGAGGAAGTATTTCCAGTGTAGAAGTTGGCAGTTGGGTATGTGATTGTGGCACATGTAGGCATTTCTTTATTAGTCCTGTTCCAAGCTCCCCTTGTACATTTGTTCAGTCTATGTGTTTCTGTATTTCTATAAGTCATCCAAGACTCAAACAATCTTTCCAGTTGCTGCCTCTTTCCTACCTTTCCAAACTGGTTCTTATGAGTTTGAAGACTATGGGAACCTTTGACCTCAGCTATCAACCTTTGAGAGTAAAGGCTGTCTTCATCTTCAAATCATTGTCCAAGGAGAAGTCATAGCCCTACTATCCACAAGTTAATGAGAATAAACCTCTGGATATTACCTGAAGGAATTGAAAGCAGGGCATCAAGCAGGTGAAATTAACTCATTCCATGTGGTTTAAAGTAGGCCACAGTTGCAGGAGGGAGGAGCTCTTTCCCAGGAAGCAAACTTTGGAGTCTTTGGTTTGCAGAAAGTCTTTGGTTTGCAGAAAGAAAGAGAAGGTGGACTCCCCTTTGCAGTTCACAGGGTATATCTAGTAGTAATGCGTATAAATGCTTTAATCTGGCAAGACGTCTGTCTGTAGGTGAGCAGCAACATAAAAAATTCTCTGAAGTAACTCCCCTTGCACTTGATATCCCTATCAACTTTTAGTAAATTCCCTGAAACTTGATTGTATCAACTGACGGGGGGATGTTGAAGGAATGGTGAGTTAATGAGGTAGCTCCATTGTCTGTAATATTTAATGCTCTCTCCTTGTGTTTTAACTATAATATTTGTGTTTTCATTGTTTATTGTTTTTTGTATTGCTAGTTTACTGAAGTCACATTTTGTGAAACAAATAAGCTTATTTCAACAGAAGGGTATGCCAACTAGTAATTATATAATACTGCACCATGTGCTATTTGTTGACGGGGAAGTCTATTTTCCAAATTTTGATTCTTACCTCTCTTGGTTTTGCTTTGCCAAGCCTACTTGTTTATTTTTAATTATGAATTAATAGAAGAGTCTGCTTGGAACACGGCTGGATGTTTTGCACAAGATTCAGGAAGAAAAAGAATGTGAGAGCAGCACAAGCCAGTGTGCTGTGACAATCTCACACATCTCAATGCCATCAAGAATAATTCAAAATGAATGATCAGACAGGCTTGGCAGCATTTCCAAGAAAAAGGAGACAGAAAGAATGGAGGTGGTTTCCTGCTTACTCAATGTAATCTAAGTATCCTTCTATATCTATAATTTTTCTATTTAGCACAGAATAGAATGGAAATTCTGGCTAGCTGATAACTTGTTGTCTGAATTAACATACTATATGCAATTGCTGGTGATTTAAAAACACAAAGGAAAATATTTTTCCCTTTTTGTTTTTCAAAGCTAATAAATACATCAGAGTCTTGAAGATATTCACAATCTACTTTCTGTTCCGAGGAAATCTGGCACTACATTAATTCACCTACATTTTTCTGCTCATATTTCTTTATGCTGAAGGTTAAAAACATTTGTTAGCCAGATCAAATTCTTATTTCTGCACAACTGTGATTAGTTAAACAGAACAAAACAAAACAAAACAGAACAGCATAGAACAAAAGAAAACACCCTTTTCCTTAGGATATTTTGCCAGAGATTTTTTTTATCTGAAAGAAGTTGTCTATATTTTTATTAGCAAGGCTCCAGTACTGATAAGCCTTTACTTTAATAACAAATATTTTAGAGAACATTCACATATTCTTCTCCTATTATTAAATAAAAAAGAAGAATATTTTAATAAGTTAGAATATTTCTTTTGCTGAAAAGGAAACCCTTCTAATAATTTTAGAACTAATATCTAGTGCCCGTTAATGCTTGTTTAGTATCTATTATCTCAATATTCAAGAATTCTTACAACTGCAATGTAATTAATGGTGCTAAGTTTGGTGCTAAAATATTTTTTCATATTAAACGCACATTTTGATATGTATCTACTGTATATTACCAATATAAATAACATAATCTGAAGATAAATGAAGTAAATAAAACTCTAGGTATTATTAAATTGTTTTTCCCTTAGCAGCAAACATATAATCATAATATTAATCAGCAAACATATAATCATAATATTAATTGGATCACAGATAATCCACACAGATTGGGATTAATTCTGATTTTTTAAAAAAGAAGCTATCTCTTTTTTAATATGCTTCCTCTTCACAAATAAGTTCTGCAGTTTTCTGAACCCCCCCCCCTACTAAAAATCAAATATCGTTGAGCGTTGACAACAGTGGTGGGATTCATTTTTTTTTACTACTGGTTCTGTGGGCATGGTTTAGTGAGTGTGGCAGGGGAAAGATAATGTAAAAATCCCCAGTCAGAGGTGATATTTGCCAGTTCTCTGAACTACTCAAAATTTCCACTACAAGTTCTCCAGAACTGGTCAGAACCTGCTGAATACCACCTCTGATAGACAAAGTTCTTTGTTCACTTCTCTAATCAACTTCAATTTCCACCTTCCTCTTGCTCTTCCAAAACTTACTCTCGCAAGTAAATTTACTCTTTTTAACCATTCTTATTAAATGTGATGGAATATTGTTCTCATTTTTTTTTACCACAAGTAAAATTTAATTGAATACTCATTGCTAGACTGGAAGGTCCCCCCTAAATGAATTATGAGATGGTTGATGTTGTTGCCCTCTTTGTACATTGCGGCATCCTGTTTCTCCATGAAATTTTAGGATAACATTCCCAGGTTACGAAGCAGAATATACTTCTGTAGATCCCACCATCTTGTAACACCAAAAGGGAAGATCTATCATATCTGCGACACAAAAATACAGATAACCGCTAAATAAGTAACTACAGTATCTATAACAAATTATACATATATATATTGCAAAGCATGGAGAGGCCCTTATGATGAGATTCAAAACCACTTTTGTGAAGGAAGAAAATTTTGGAGTAAAATTTGGAGGACACATTTTAGCACCATACTGTGCATTACAAACAGTAGAGTAGGTCAGTATTATTGCTTCTTTTTGCAACGTATGTTTGGTGAAGGAGCTTGCCAGTTTTAAAATGAACACAGCTCGATAAGTATTAAAGCTTGGAGAATGTTTATCTGAATTCACTCTTCAAATCTACATACTGATCATCATCTGAAGTACTGTTTCCTAACATTGACAGTAATGGAAGTTATACAGAGTGGATGTTTAATGAAACAAATACTAAAACAGTCTTGCTGTATAAATTATCTAATAGCTATAAAGTAATATGTGAAATATTTTGACCTTTCTGAGTCACTAATGGTAAATAGCAAAATGTTCAAGGCAAGGCATGACATTTATTAATTGAATGTGTGGGAAATGAAAGGAAACATTAAAAAAAATGTAATATGACACCATAATGGATTTTAACCCAGATATTTTCTTAAGATTGATACCTTGTTCTTTAGCAGTATGATTGTGGATTTACTATCAACCACAAAAAAATTAGTTATAAGTGATACTAATACAGTGTCACTCCTTGCTTTAATTTAATTTTTTTCTAATGAGTGGCCTCCAGATATGTTGGGACTCCAATTCCCAAAGTGTCTAGCTAGAATGGCCTTTAATGAACCTTGACAGATAAGCTGACATTCAATGGATTTAACATTTCATTATCATCAGAACTCTGATAATATTTAATAACTTGAAAACAGAAACAAAAAGAAAAGAAAAAAAGAAAGCAATCCCTACAAATTCTAAAATGTGAATAGTTTCCTTAAAGTTGTGATCAAAATTAAATGTTCTTAATTTAAAATGATTATGAAAACCCAGTAGTTTGAACCAGGCTTATTATGAAAATTGTAGGTAGTTAAAAAAATGAAATTATGTATTTTGGTTCTCCCACGTTTGTCAATCTTCTGGTTGAATTGTTGAATATATATCCCATTTTCCAGAAGTTGAGTGCGATATATATGGCCCATTTTCCTCTTCGCTCAAAATCATTCAAGGACTGTCTGTGGCTGTACTATGGTTTACATCTACCATGGAAGAAAAATGAATGTGTTAACTCCACCGAGATCTATTCCTTCCTGTAAAATAAGCTCCACATACTAGGCCTGATTCAAACTTGTTAAGAGCAATGCCTCATGGCAGCCTTAAGCTGCTTTGTTTCCATGCTGATGCCATCTGGAATTGGAAGCCAGCTTAAGAAATTGTTGTCTGGATTCCAAGCTTGGCAATGATGTTGGCCTGGTCTTCTGTCCAGATAGTTCCTACTGGTAGATTTTCCATACCTCCCTTCCACTTGTGCCACTTGTTGGTACAGTACCAACTGCTTTCTTTTATATAGAGGATTTGTGAACACCTGGTTTCCATTAATACAACTTTTATACACACACACACACACACACACGGAGGGAGGAAGGGAGAGAGAGAGAAAAGAGAGAAAGAGAAAAAGAGAGTGTTGACTTCTCTTCATACTTGATATCTTCCCATTTGGTAAATCTGCCAATATATCAGTTAAAAAGATGAAGAACATATATTTAACATAGAATAACAGAGTTAGAAGGAACCTCAATGGTTGCAGTAATTGGATATTTCTAGTCTAGAGAAAGGAAGGACTACAGATGATATGATAACAGTATTCTAATATTTGAGAGGCTTCCACAAAGACAAGGGGGGTAAACTATTTTCCAAAGCAAACTATTTTGCAAGACAAGGAACAGTGGATGGAAACTAATCAAGGAGAGAAGCAACCTAGAACGAAGGAGAAATTTCCTAATGGTGAGAATAATCAACTAATGGAGTGGCTTGCCTTCAGAAGTTGTGAGTGCCCATCACTGGAGGCTTTCAAGAAGATACTTGACAGCCATTTGTCTGAAATGGTACAGTGTATCCCAACTTGTTCTGTATGCAAATAACCGGCTTCAAATAATGCATTCCCATTGGCTACTAAGAACGATAAGGGATTGGTTCTCCTTTGAACCAATCCCTGCAGCACGCGGGAGGCGGCAAAATCAAACAACTGTCATTGGCTGCAAGCCGGCCGGCAAAAGATATAAAAAGACCGGCGCGGCTTTGAGCCAATGTTCCTATTCTACATCCTGACTTAAAATAAAGACTTTGCTGTTGAACCCGGTCTACCTCGTTTTTTTCCGCGACAAAACACTGGCGACGAAGGTGGGATCGTCCTAAACGCGAGACCGAAGACCGCGTGAGAGAAAATTCCAGACGACAACGAAATGGCTGGGAACAACGCACCGCCCGCACCTTTTAATCCCAACGAGGAAGACTGGGATTCGTATGCAGACCGCTTCAGATAGTACCTGGAGAGCAATGAGATGGAAGACATCTCCGAACAACGCAAAAGA
The DNA here is from genome assembly GCA_004320025.1 of Laticauda laticaudata. Classification (NCBI taxonomy): domain Eukaryota; kingdom Metazoa; phylum Chordata; class Lepidosauria; order Squamata; family Elapidae; genus Laticauda; species Laticauda laticaudata. The sequence continues at coordinate 18,051 of BHFT01043645.1, read as the reverse complement.
GCCGTTTTTCTAACGCACTCGCGACCGACCATTTTCAAAATGGCAAAAGCCCTGGCGAAGCCCCAGACGTTAAAGCAGCTAACCTGGTCCGAACTCCAGAAACTACTGAAAACGGCACTACGCCACCAACGGTGTCAAAACTCATAAGACGGCACGAATTCTACCGGAGAGACCAGAAAGAAGGTGAGACGGTAGCCGACTTCGTGGCCGCACCTCCGACAAGATAGGGGGAGAGCGAATTCTTCAAACCTCGAACGAGGCTATGAGGGAACCGAGTAATCTTGGGGCTAAGCGATTCAACCGGCACAAAAGTAGCTACCTGACAAAGCCGAGATAACCCCTAGTTGAGGCCATCGCGAAGCCACAGCCGCCGAGCCGCGAAAAAGTCGGCCGTTACCATGAGACAGATGAACACGAGCAGGAACGAACAAAACCCGGCCACGAGAAGGAAACAATCTCCCGTTACCACCCACCACGAAGACTATGGGGAGACTCGTCCAGTCAGACGATGGAGACGACAGGTCCACGCACGCATGCCGGCAAGAAAGAGTGCGAAAAGAAATTTTGGCGGAATGCGCTGGCTCGCGGAGGAAGTCACCCGAGAGCGGAATGCAAGGTTTCTCGATGCCATCTGGCAGAAGTTGCAAGAAACGAGGGCACATCGAGAAAGTCTGCAGGAACAGAAAAAACTACAGCCCGACGAGACGCGCCAATTCCCCCACACGAGCCGAGCCCCGGCGAGCGGAGAGAAAGTGGCCGCGAAACAGCAAACCGCAAACAGAGAGAATACACATCAACTGTACAATAGGGACGCTAAGACGGAAAGCGGAAAGAAAGTCAACTAACAGTGAAAATTGAAGGAAAACCCTGCGAAATGGAGGTGGACTCGGATCCTTCCTGTCTATGGTCTCGTGGAACACCATAAAGCAACTAGTCCCTGGCATCCGACCGACAGAACTAAAAAAGCAGCGGCTAACACTCAAGGACTACCAGGGAAACCGAATCCGGTAGTTTGGCATGGGCCAATTCAAAGTCTCGTATAAGCAGCATGTCGAGATACTGCCGCTGACCATAGTCAACCGAGACAGGACGAGTCTCCTGGCATCGAATGGTTCGCGCCTTTTGGGCATCGGATGACCGGGATAGACCGAGTGAGCACAACCGACTGGGAGGAAGACCTAATCGGGAATTCCAGGACGTGTTCGACGGCTCATTGGGCAAGTACCGGGGAAACCCTATCTCGTTCAGTCTAGACCACAAGTAGCCCTAAAAGACTAAAAGCCCGGCGAGTTCGTTTGCTTTAAAAAAGCAAAAATCGAGGAACAGCTAAATAAATTAGTAGGCCCAGGGGTGCTAGAGCCTGTAGACCATGCCAAATGGGAAATGCCATAGTCACACCGATTAAGCCTGATGGATCAATCCGAATCTGCAGTGATACAAGGCGACCCTGAACCACGCACTACAACAGAGCGCATACCCGGTGCCAGTAGTCCAGCACTTGCTACATTCCCTGGGGGGAGGAAAATTTTCACCCAAACTCGACCTGGCACAAGCATACCAACAACTCCCAGTAGACCCCGAAAACAGCGGAGGCACAGACTATAGTTACACACAAAGGGGCATTCAGATGTAAAGACTCCAATTTGGAGTCAGTGTGGCACCAGGCGTTTTTCAAGCCTCATGGAACGCCTCCTAAACGGCATACAAGGAGTCGTACCATACTTCGACGACGTCCTAATCCAGCAAAAAAACCAAAACCAACTCAAACAAACACTTAAAAAAGGTACTAACCAAATTCAGGGAAGCTGGACTAAAAGTAAAAAAAGAAAAGTGCTGCCTGTGCTAAAAAGAGGCGTCGAATTTCTGGGCTATTTAATAGACGGAGAGGGATACACCCACCGAAAAGAAACCAAAGCCATAAATAACGCACCAGAGCCAAAGAACAAAAGTGAGTTACAGGCATTCTTGGGTCTAATAAATTTTACAACGTATTCCTACAATAAGGCCACAATAGCAGAACCCTACACCGATTACTGGACAAAAAAAGCAATTTGGACTTGGGGCACAAAGAAAGAAAAAGCCTTTCAACAAATAAAAAGATTGCTAACCTCGAAATACCGTTCTCATCCCAATTCAGCGACACCTTACCACTGAGAGTGACCTGCGACGCATCACCGTTTGGATCGGAGCCATCCTGAGCCACCAACTTCCGGACGGAAGAGCAGGCGCCCGTCGCATACTACTCAAAAACTCCTGTCAAAAGCCGAGCGGAACTACAGCCAACTGGACAAGAGGCCCTAGCAATTGTCGCTGGGGTAAAACGTTTTCATGAATACCTGTACGGGCGACTTTTCAAATGTCCACAGACCACAAACCGCTACTTGGAATTTTGGCGGGAAACAAGCCCACACCAAACATCCTGTCCCGAGAATGACTAGTGGTCGGAAATTCCTAGCAGCCTACTCATACACCCTAATACACCGGCCAGGGAAACAAATTTCCCATGCGGGACGCTTTAAGCAGAGCACCATTGCCAGCAACGGAAGAAGACCCGGCACCAACGATGACTGCCCTACAAATAGAGACCTGCCCCGATCTACCAATCTCGCGAATGATGTCGCCAGAGCCACGGCAAAGACCCATTGACCGCCCGAATACTTAACTGGGTAGGTAGAGGCTGGCCGGAAAACCAAAAAACGAGACTTTTAAACCTTTCCGTACCAGACAAACCGAACTATCTATAGAGAAGGATGTCTACTGTGGGGTGAGCGGGTAGTCATCCCAAACAAAATACAAACCAGGTTCTGAGCATGTTGCATGAGCGACACCGGGAATTGTTAAAATGAAAAGTCTTGCAAGGAGCTATGTCTGGTGGCCGGCATTGAAAGGACATTGAATATTGTGGTCACCTCGTGCAACAAATGCCAGAGAGCCAGACCAGCTCCGGTCCCGAAACTTAGAAAGGAACGATGACACACAACCAAACAACGACAAAAACGAGGAATTTCAACCAAAGAGGGGGGGGAAACACGAAAATAAATAAAGAAACCGTTTTAAAAACAATGCCGATAAACAAACGAATCAAAAGAGCAAAATGAAGGAACTCACTGTTTGGAGAAAATTGCATGAAGAATCCACCGAAGGGGGCCAGCCAAGCCGGCTCAACCCACCCGGAGGGAACGGGAGGGAGCGGCGAAGCCGCCGGCCCAAGCAACTCAGGGCGGCGCATGATGCAGGCCTCACCCTTCCAGACGGTTCCAGAGAGAAGCGCAGAGGAAACAGCAACACCCTCCGAACCGGTCGAAGACACGCCACAAAATGAACCCGACAGGTCCAAGTCGAGCCCGAAGAAGCCCCGCTACCTACGACTACGTCACGACGTAGGACTTGAACCAAGAGGGAGGAGGGTTTGTCAAAACCGAGCTTCAAATAATGCATTCCCATGGCTACTAAGAACGATAAGGGATTGGTTCCTTTTGAACCAATCCCTGCAGCCGCGGGAAGGCGGCCAAAATCAAACAACTGTCATTGGCTGCAATCGCCGGGCGGCAAAAGATATAAAAGACCGCGCGGCTTGAGCCAATGTTGCTATTCTACATCCTGACTTAAAATAAAGACTTTGCTGTTGGAACCCGGTCTACCTCGTGTTTTTCCGGACAAAACACAACTGAACAGGGGTTTGAACTAGAAGACCACCAAGGTCCCTTCCAACTCTATTATTCTATGTTCTATGAAGTGATAGTTCTATTGTATGCTGCACTTTTCAGACCATGCCTGAAAGACTATGTCCACTTTGGTTACTGCAACATTAGAAGGATGCTGAACAATTGGGAAAACTACAGAGAAAACAAAAGTACAGAGAAATCAAAGATGGTGAGAGGCTTAAAGGTTAAATCTTATGAGGAACAGTTTAAAAACTAGATTCATTAGCTTAAAGAAGAAAAAGGAGAGACAAAATAGCAGCATTCCAATACTTGAAGGGACATGTCACAGGGAAGAGTGTATAATTATCCTCCTAGTGCCCAAAGGTAAGGCAAGAAATGGATGAAAGTGTTACAAGGAAAGATCCAAACTTGAAACAAGGAGTTTCCTGAACATGAGAGCTGCTAAGCAGTCAAACATCCTGCCATTTGCGGTCATGGTTGCATAGTCATTTGTCTGGCATGGTCTAAGAATTCCTGTTCAGGGTATGGAAGGTGACTTGAAGATATCCAAGATCCCTTCTAACAGTAAAACTCTATGATTCTAAGACAGGGGCCAGGGTTAAGGATGATCTTACGTGTCCCTGTCCTTGATACAAGATTAGCAGGCCACCTCTGTTCTGTGGCAAACAGGATGTAAAAATGTCACGTGTTCTCAATTTGTTCTGATTATCTGTGGTCTAGCATTCAATGTGGGTTGGATATCTTTCATCCACCTTGAATCTCTCTGCCCCTCCCCCGCCCCCAAATATTTCAGGTATCCAGAAAATCTGTAATGAGACAAACTATCTCCAATGACAGTTGAAGCCTGTTTCACACCAGCCCTTGAAATTAATGGCAAATAGCTTAGATCTGATTAGCTGTGCAAAGAGGAGCTAATGGGAGGTGTTCAATGAAAGGAGGGAAAGGGTTAGATCAGCAGCTAGAAAATAATTACTTGCTAATTGAGAACACTCAATAATTGGAAATGTGCTTTCCAAAATTAATACAAGTTAGCCACTGGATTTTTAAAAAATCTTTCATATTCTTAAGGCCATTCAGTAATTAAATGATGCTCCTGTGAATTCTTCTGGTTTTTTTTGATTCCATTTAAGGAAAAGGTAGCAGTCTTAGTATTGCAGTCATCTACTATGTCACAATGCTTTCTATTGACAAACATTCTAATAAATCAACTCAGGCATGGCATATTTCATTTGCATCCTAATTGCAGTTCTCTCTCATTATTAATATTAATGACCCGGTGGTTCTAACAGTTAAGTGATGAACTGAGCAGAAAGCATGGTCCATAGGTTTTTGCTACTTTTTAAAGAAATACTGTAGATTCAAATGTGAATTAGGATCTGCATGCAAGTTGGAGTCTAAAAGAAATGGTTGCCTTTCAGCACCATTGAGTTTGCTTATTTTATTGGAAATCAAAGTAACATTAACAAGTTTCCGTGGCAATATTTAATGATGCCTTCCCTCACCAACTGCATTAGGTGCCATCACCTTCGCTATGGGTGTGCACTATAGCAAATTGTCTTAGTCTTCTACACTTAACAGAACAGCCTTGTCTACACAGAAACAAGCTTTGTTGAATTCAGTAGGATCTCCTGAAAATTAAATAGGCAAATGAAAGTAGCCCTGATAGAAGATAAACATTCCTATTTGAATTCATCCCACTCCTGAATTCTTTAAAACAGATAAATTTAGGTGATTTGTTGCATGAACTGTTATTAAGATCCTATGGTTCAGCTATAATTTCATAGGACCATAGTTTCACATAATCATAGGACTTGGGTGATTCTTAATTTGAAATTTGTTATTTGTATGGCAAAATAAGCAAATGAATGTGATGCAGAGGTGTTGAAAATATTTAAAATTCAAATTCATTTTGAAGTACTTGCTTTGATTTTGAAACAGTTGCTTTGATTTCAAAGGGGCTGTTTCACACTTGAAATGGGGTACTTTGAATTTAAAGGATTCAAATTCAAAACATTATGCATAAATCCCAATGTGATATGTTGGTAATAAAGCGTGTAATTGTGTGATGTGAATTCTCTTCAGATTCCTGCTCTTCTGTAAAATACATGTTTACATTTCCTAAAAGACAGGTTTATAGTTGGCTTCCAACTCTGGCAACACATTTATCTCAAAGAAGCAAATACAATTTGTATTTGTCTGTGTTCTTGGATCTGCTTTTTCCCTGGATGTTATGAGTTATGAGGACTATCTTTTCTAATAGCTTTTTTGATTTAATATACTTATAGAGGCTGGATCTTGCATCAGGCCATACTACAATAACCTCTTTTGGATCTACAATTGAAAACCTCTCAAGAATTGATCCAATACAATGATCCAAACTTCCATCTGAAACTAGGAAATTCTTGATGGTGATCAAGTTTCCACCTGTAGATTTACCTGGTTTCTTCTTGACTATATTTTAGACAAAATAGAATTACTGTATAAGAGTACTGCACCTAACTCTTTTGCTTTCTTGATATTGTTTATAATAGAAGAATGGGTAAGCATAGATCGGAATGCCGAGATCTTCCTTTGGATGGATTATTCTTTTGAAGTAATTTACTGAAGTAATTTACTGCAATCTGCATCCTAACAGTAGGCAGAGTTCTGTGTAGTTAGAACAGTTCCCTTCTCCTTATCTTCTTTTCCATCAACTGGACTGTCTGAGAAGGAACAGATAGTTCTTAATGATAGTCTGAACTGATAGTTTGTAGAGGACTTCTGAAATTAGTCTGAGAATTTAGCTTGTGTGTGTGTGTGTGTGTGTGTGTGTGTGTGTGTATTTTTCTCCATGAGTCTCGGAGACACCAATATAGAAAGCATTATGAGTTGTTCCAGCTGAATATGTGGAGAGTGTATTATCTATAGATACAGCCAACAAATGACAAATTAATTAATAAATTGAGCAATCATTAATAGATGTAATTATAGCTGCTTGGGTTTAAGAAGCCTTATTAAGAAAGATAGGCTTTAAATTACTCCAGGAGGATTTCATGCTTCCTGCATGCTGGTCAGATAACAGATAATCAGAATTGGAAGGGACCTTATAGGTCATCTAGTCCAAGCCCTCACTCAAGCGGGAGACCCTACACCATTTCTGACAAATGGCAGTCCAATCAATTCTTGAAAGTCTCAAATGATGGTGCTCCCACAACTTCTGAGGGCAAGCTGTTCTGTTGGTTGATTGTTCTCACTGTCAGAAAGTTTCTCCTTATTTCCAGGTTAAATCTCTCCTTGTTCAGTTTCCATTATTCCTTGTCTGGCCTACAGGCACTTTAGAAATTAGCTTGACCCCTTCCTCCCTGTGGCAACCCCTCAGATATTGGAACACCTCTATCATGTCTCCCCTGGTTCTCCCCTCTTTACTAGACTTGCCAAGCCCAGTTCCCGCAACCGTTCGTTGTATGTTTTAGCTTCCAGTCCCCTAGTCATCCTGGTTGTTCTTCTCTGTACTTTATCTAGAGTCTCAACATGTTTTTCATAATGTGGTGAGCAAAACTGGTGCAGTACTCTTGGTGTGGTCTTACTAAGGCTTTATAGAGTGGTATTAGTACTCCCCTTGATTAATTTTATTTTATCTGAATTCTTCAGTCAGCATACTTTTGTCATGGGAAATGACAAATGATCCAATGGTTGTCATATTTCTCCTAAGCCCCTAAGCAAAGAAAGTCTTTGCAAAGAAATTGTGTAAACAAGTTAGAGGAAAAGCTCACCTCTTTTTGTTTCTGGGCCTAAATATGATACCATCTCAGACAATGTTGTAGTTTTCCTCAATCATTGCTCATTTCCGAGAAGTTGGAAAAAAACCCTGAGCTCGGTGCTTTGAACAGAGTTGACTAATGCTGAGTTTTCTCATGCACTTTCTTCCCCTTTTAATTTATATTTGAGTTATTCCAGAGTGCAAGAAATGTTAATTCCATATTGGATCTCCCTATGTTTGCATTCTCTTGGCTTGTATAATAAAGTATCTACTGCTGGTTGAAATATAAATAAAGAATGTGCTCCTTGCTATGTTTGTTTTATGTTTCCCCCAGTGCTGGAAAGGTCTGGCAGAATGTTGTTAACAGAGAAAATGTTTCCAAAATGCTTCTGAGGAATCCTGTTGACTGACTTACAAGAAATGGGAATTATACTGCATTTTTGTTATTATTATGTATAAATAATTGATTATGTAGTTATTTAAAATGCAACGCAGTAACTAAAATGTTACTTAACTCAGCTTTAGCCAGAAACTATGCCTAATGAGTGGATGGCCTTAGAAAGTGAATGAACGAATGAATAAACTATTAGTTTTAGCTCAGCCAACCTACTAGGACATGTCTGCATGGATGGAATAATTAAGGAACAAAATGCTTCTGTTTGTATTATTATTATTGTTGTTGTTGTTGTATACCTTTATTTAAATTCTTAGTGCAATTATATATTTATACAATGGCTAGAGTTTAATCCAGGGATTAAAAGTGCTGCACTTGGATCAAAAAGATCAAAGATTCACTCAAATGTGGATCTTGTTGATTTAGCTAATTATTACCACTGACAGGTTTGCTAATGTGGGTATAAAATTACAGAAAACACATTTATGGTGCTTTGGGCTGTGTCCCTGCCTGAAACCCAACTGAATAATCTACTTCCTGCAATATAGCCAGCAATCTCAATTAGTTTCTCAGAAGAAGGTTGGAGACTGGATAAAATATTGTCCAGTTCAAAGGGACATTTTGTGGAGATAGGTACACCACTGTCTCCTTTAAGGGTGGCAGAACCACCTCCTTACTCAAAGACACAATTCATAATTGCATGGACATGACTTCTTGGGAAGCCTTAACTCACCAGAAGGTTCATGGATAAAAAATATAAATGGCTAGATTCTATCCTTTGAAGTTACAGGGTCTTCAAACACTGTGATTAAAGAATTCTAATATTGTTCAAAAATAGTAATAAAGTTACAGGGTTGCCATTTGTAGCTTATTGGTCAGGACATGTCCATACAAGTTCTTTGTACTATTTTGGGATCAGTTCTGTATCTAATTGATCTTGCAACATAATCTAATTTTGAGAGCTGAAATAACTCAACTCTCGAAAATATTTCTCATAAACTGGAAGCCAGGCAGGGAATTCTGATTTTGTGTGTGTGTTTGTGTTTGTGTGTGTGTTGAAACTAATTTGCAGATCTGTTGGTCTGCAATCTGGCTTCCCAGTGCCTCAGCCTTTTCCTTTTATCTCAGGGCTTTGAATTCTTGATCTTTCTTTCCTAGTGAAGGGAAAATGCATTCCTAGGGCATGATGTGAATGAGTATGACATTTTCCCAGTTGCAATGTATGGCTGTGAAAGTTGGACCATAACAAGGGCTGAGTGCCAAAGAATTGAGGGCTTTGAACTATGGTGCTGGAGAAGATTCCTGCAAGTCCCTTGGACTGCAAGGCAATCAAACCAGTCATTCCTAGAGGAGATCAACCCTGACTGCTCTGAAGTCAACCCTGAAGATGAAATTCTAATACTTTGGCCACTTAATGAGAAGGAAGAACTCACTGGAGAAGAGCCTAATGCTGGGAAAAATTGAGGGCAATAGAAGAAGGGGACAATAGAGAATGCGGTGGCTGGATGGAGTCACTGAAGCAGTAGGTATGAGCTTAAATGGACTCCAGGAGATGGTAGAGGTGAGGAAGGCCTGGGGAAATGTTGTCCATGGGCTCACAATGGGTCGGACATGACTTCACAACTAACAACAAAAACAATGACATTGCAGTACAGTTATACCTAAAAAGATCAGAGCCAGGCTTTGCTCAGGGCCTGAACAGACTCTAGATTGTACTTTGTTTTAATTGTTTTCATCTTTCTCCCAAGAAATATCTGTATAATTTATTGTAAAACATTTAAGTAGGGATTACCTTTTGCGTGGTGTTAGATCGCGGGGAAAAAAGAGACTGGAAAGTGTGACTTTCAGCTCTTTATTCGGTTCCTGGAATCAGTCTAACTGCGGAGCCACGGCAGCCTTTTATATAGCAGCTACTCATGGCTCGCGGCCAATGATGGTTCCTTGAATTCCCCGCCGCTCAGGCAGACCAATCACAGGGCGGCAATTGTTGACCAATCACCATCGCTTGAAGAACCAATCATATTGCTGTATTTGTGGACCANCGCTTGAAGAACCAATCATATTGCTGTATTTGTGGACCAATCAGAAAAGGGTATTTCAAGTATGCTAATATAGAACACCCTCCTTCTCCTTCTCCTCCTCCTCCTCTTCTTCCTCCTTCTCCTCCTTCTCCTCCTCCCTTTCCCCTTTCTCCTCCTCCCCCCTCTCTTACCACTTTGAGTGTTGAGGGAGTTACCCATTTGGGATAAATATGGAAGCTTTCATAGAATCAGTTGTTAAAGCTGGAAAGTTTGAGTGGCAAGTCTTATCACTTCATCTGTATTCAGAATCTTATGCAATGTGGATTCACCTTTGATTTATTTCCAGCCAACCCAACTCTATAAGAGAAAATTTGTGGTAGGAACAAGTGATATTGCCCTGCAGAATCTACCTATATCAGTGTTTTTCAGGCTCAGCAACTTCATGATGTATGGACAGCATGCTGACTGGGGAAATCTGGGAAGCAAAGAGCACATATCTTCAAGTCTCTGAGACTGAGGAACACCTGACAATGTGTTCAACCTGAAGAATCAGAAGAAAATTACAAGGCAGTTTTGTTCCTGCTTGGGATGGCTATTAGTTGTTCTAACTACCCATTGTAGCTCTCATTTTCACCTTCTGCTCTCTGGTTTTCTTGGTATCCAGTGTCTCTGACTATTTCTGTGACTTATTATTCTGATTTATGTTCCTCACCGAGCTTGTGAAATCTCCTGATGTGACCCCTGGCTGTTTTACAGGCTATTATGTGTGTTGATTCTGCTACCAAATGCAATCTCCAAAGATGAGGAAGCTTGGCTGGACATCACGGAACTTATTTTGTGATGTCCAGGCAATCCTTTCTGCATTTGATTATTCTGGAGGTTATCTTTTTGGGGGTGGGGTAGCAAAATTGTTCATTTTCACAGCTTACCGATATTTCCTCTTAATATATAGATTGTTCTATGAGTTTTATTGAAGGATACACACTTAAAAACCACTTTGCTATTCCATACTTTCACTCTAACAGGGATTGACAATCTGATAACAGTATTGACTGTGCTGATTAAGATTGTGAGAATTGTCAGAAAAGTTGGAAAGCAACAGATTGCCTTTCTTTCTTTCTTTAATTAATATTTTTATTTTAAATACAAATAATGCAAACATAGTACATATACATCTAAATAGAAAAAAATTTAAAAAAAGGAAAAATGCAAATATTACAGTTACCCCACTCCCGGAGACCATTTTTTTCTTATAATTTTTCTTCTAAAACAATTTAAAGATTTACTATATATTCCAGTTGTGTCCTTATCCCTTCCAAAATGACATAGATCCTTGAGTAGGTTTATTCCCTTTGTCTTCTGCCAACAATTTTTATAAAATCCCCCTATATTTCATTAAAATTGTTTGCTTTAATCATCTTTTTTTAAAATTTAATTTCTGTTGTTAATTTATCATTTGAAAGACTTCAAATTTCATTATACCACTCATTTAATTGAATAACCCAATTTTGTCCCCAGTATTTAGCCATCACTAATCTAGCAGGCATGATCAAATTTACAATCAATTTTTTGTTTCCTTTATATCCCATTTTTCCACCAGTAACAGTAATTCAATTCTTGGTGACATATTTAAATTTACATTCAAAAGTGCATTAATTTCTTTAAACACTGTTCCATATTTTTGTGCATTAACACAATTCCATCACATATGTTTATACGTTTCAACCTCTTTCTTGCACCTCCAAGAAATATTTATATATTTACCATCTATTTGATTTAATTTACGTAGTGTTAGGTACTGCCTCCATATTTTCCTTAACTCTGACATATTCTTATATACTCTTCTATTCCAAACATTTTTCCAATCATTATAATTTATTTCTCCTAAATCTGATTCCCAAATTAATTTTAAACCTTTTGCCTGCTCTTCTAATTTAGTTAATATTCTATATATTTTCCCAATTCTTCCTAAACCTATATATTCTTCATTCACCTCACATTCTTTCATAATCATTTCAAATTTTATTAATAGTCTATCCTTCTCCTTGAATCCTTCTTCCACTTTTATCCATTTCTCTAATAGTATCTGATACAGTTTGCCTTTCTTAAAGATCACCAAAGAAGATAGATTTCTCCAGAATCCTGTACAGGCAGTTCTCAACTTAGAAAACCTAGAATAACAGAGTTGGAAGGGGCCTTGGAGGTCTTCTAGTCCAACTTCTGCTTAGGCAGGAAATACATATATAACACTTCAGACAAATGCTCATTCAGTCTCTTCTTAAAAACTTCCAATGTTGGAACATTTACAACTTCTGGAAGCAAGTTGTTCCCCTGATTAATTGTCTTAACAGTCATGCAATTTCTTCTTAGTTCTAGGTTACTTCTGTCCTTGGTTAGTTTCTACCCATTGCTTCTTGTCCTGCCCTTGGGTGCTTTGGAGAATAGTTTGACTCCTTCTTCTTTGTGGCAACCCCTGAGACCCTGGAACATTGCTATCATGTCACCCCAGTCCTTCTTTTCATCAACTAGACATATCCAGTTCTAGTAAACATTCTTCATATGTTTTATCCTCCAGTCCCTAATCATCTTTTTTTTTGTAAAATAGTTTTTTTTAATTTTTAACAACAAACATAAACAAAAAACATAATAGATAAAACAACAAATAAAACCTTCTTTCAACTGTACAGTGTGTCAGTTGGTACATATGTCTTGTACACAATATCTATAGTCTTTTCCTGTTAAATTTTTGTTCATATTGCATTAATTAACTTTTCATATCATATTATATTATTACTATACAATCATTAGACTTTAATTTCAATTTCATATTTTCCTTAGAGCACAACTCAATTCTTATTAAATTTTTATTCATGTTATATTTTATTTAAAAATAATCACTTATAGCATATCATTACTACTATAATATCTTCCAATTTCTTACTTTCCTATTTAACCATTGATAGAATAAATCCCATATTTTATAATACTCTTTTTCTACTTCTTCTCTAATTGCTAATGTTAATCTACTAATTTCTGCACATTCCATTATTTTCTTTATTACTTCCTCCTCCATCTGAATTTTCTCATTTTTCCAATTTTGGGCAAATACAATTCTAGCTGCAGTTAATACATTAATAATCAAGTATGTCAGTCCCTAATTATCTTTATTGTTCTTCTCTGCACTCTTTCTAGAGTCTCAACATCTTTTTTATATCGTGGGGACCAAAACTAAATGCAGTATTCCAAGTGTGGCCTTACCAAGGCATTATAAAGTGGTATTAACACTTCACGTGATCTTGATTCTATCCNATTCCAAGTGTGGCCTTACCAAGGCATTATAAAGTGGTATTAACACTTCACGTGATCTTGATTCTATCCCTCTGTTTATGCAACTTAGAACCATGTTGGATTTTTTGGAAGCTGCAGCACACGGTTGGCTCATATTTAAGTGATTGTCCGCTAGGACTGGAAGATCCCTGTCGCAGTTAGTTCTATTGAGCAAGGTACCACGTATACTGTACCTGTGCTTTTTCTTTTTTCTTGCCTAAGTGTAGAACCTTCCTTTTTTCACTGTTGGATTTCATTTTGTTAGATAGTACGTAGTGTTTGTTTAGCAGCCGTTTGATGGCAATGACAAAAATGACTTACAACTGGTCATAGCGCTTAGGATAGTCACAGTACTGACAGATCACAACTGGCATGAATCCACAGTGGTTACCAGTGGCGGTATTCTACCGGTTCGGCCTAGTTCTGCCAAGCCAGTAGTGCCGATGTCCAGAGACCAAATCAGTTCTCTCTGATGGTGTGATGCTGGACCCATTCGCCCACCCGGGCTCCCATATTAACCTTTATGCAGGGGTGGGATTCTACCAGTTTGCACCTATTTGCTCGAACTGGTTGTTAACATTCTAAGCAGTTCGGAAAACCGGTTGTTAGAATAAATTACTGGCCTAATCCTGGAAGGAAGGCAGGAAGGAAACATTCTGGTGTTGCTTACAGAAACTGCATCTCCGTTAACTCTTATTACATTCTTCATAGGACTAGACTTCCTATCTCAGGAACTTCGCTGGAGTTTTTTTCCCCTCCTTTGCTGGTACTTTGCTTGTGTGGAGTGACTATTCAAAGTTACAATGGCACTGAAAAAAGTGACTTATGACCATTTTTCACACTTACAACTGTTGTAGCATCCCCACAGTCATGAGAGGGCAGCCAAGAAAATGCATGCCTCGATGTGAGTGATATTGAGTTGGCCATGCCCAGCCAATAACATAATCACCAAGCCATGCCCACCACCCAAGCCATGCCCACAGAACCAGTTGTTAAAAAATTGAATCCCACCCCTGCCTTTACGTCCCATTTTTGAAGCGCAGCTGGTTTGGCCAGCACAGCAGATTGCCGCACATCAGCTGTTGAAGCTACAGGGAGAATCCAGGATTGCAGGAGGTAAGTAGGAACTCCTCTGTACCTGCACAAAGTGTGTGCAGGCATGCAAAGCGTGCCCACCAAGCCACACCCACTGAATCAGTGGTAATTTTTTTTTGAAATGCACCACTAGTGGTTACACCATCCTAAGGTCCTATGATCACCATTTGTGACCTTCCCAACTGACCTCTGACAAACAAAGACAATGGGAGAAGTCGGATTCACCTAATGACCTCTTTATTCACTTATCAACTACAGCAATTCACTTAACAGCCATGCCCCCCCCCAAAAAAGGACGGTAAAATTGGGCTTACTTAACTATCCCTTTGCTTATCAATGGAAATTCTGGTCCCAGTTGGAGTCACCAAGTTGAAGACTGCCTAGAATGCAGTTCTTGATTAATATTGCATTTCTATTTAAAACATATTGTACCCAGATGACATGCTGTTCAGATAGATATAGAATTTTTATGTGATGTTAAAAATGTATTAATAAAACATTTTTTTTTAAAAAAATAAAGTTCTTGGCTCAGAACTGTCATATACAAATGGAGGGATTGGATGAAGAAGTTGAATCTAAAAATGCATGCATTGATTACAATGCAGAATAACAAAATAGAATAACAGAATAAATTCATGTGAACATACATGTGAGTTTTTTCTCCACCTGCAGATTACTATGGAAAATGAATAGAATGGAAGGGAAGGGAAGGGAGGAGAGGAGAGGAGAAGAGAAGAGAAGAGAAGAGAAGAGAAGAGAAGAGAAGAGAAGAGAAGAGAAGAGAAGAAAGCTGGAAGGGACCTTCAAGATCTTTTAGTCCAGCCCCCTGCTCAAGCAGGAGACACTATATCACTTCAGACAAGTACCTACCCAATCTCTTCTTAAAAACATCCAGTGATGAAGCACCCACAATTTCTGAAGGATGGAATGGAAAAATGTCAAAGTGCAATTGATTGACTTGATTGATCAATTGATTCAATTTGTGACCTTGAATAGTTGGTTCAAAGTAGAATCCCTGGAGCTAGACATTTTCCTTTCACTGGTGACACAACAAATACAATCTCCCTAACAAAGATATAATAAGCTGCAAGCACAGTAATGTTCATAGTGCTTCCCTCCTGCTAGTCCTCTAATTTATTGTCATTGTAGTGGCAGTACATCAAGGAAATGGAGAAAACTGGCAGCATGGGCTGGCTAAATCTGTTCTTGTTACCTATGACTTTACACAAATTGGAACCATCAAGGCTTTCTGAATGCCACCAGAGACTAAATCCATCTTCTCTGTGTGTCCCAGAGAAACTGCTTTTCTTGCATGGTGTCAAAGAAGCATTTAAGAAGAAGCATCGTTGCTTTATCTCCTGCCACTCCCACCCACCATCAAACAGCCTTCTCTCTTCTGAATATGGATATGCCCCAATTATGTTCTGCCAATGCTAATAGTCTCACACTTCCAAGTAATTGGTGCTGAGAAGAAAAGTGCATTTATTAGGGTTGTGCCAGGATCTGGTCATAACATCTCAGGAACTTTCTTCTATCATGTCAGCTCTATCATGTCCTTGGGTGGCTTGAAAAACAAGCTAAAATTTATCCTGATGATGCTCTGAATTGATTTCATTGTGGCCTGAACATGCTACTGCAGGGTTATTTTCTAGATGATGCAAAGTCTCTAGTTTCTAGTTCTCCCTTCCTAATTATGATTAAGAAAGGAAAGCGTTCTTCTCCTGGTGTTTAAGTGAAGCACCCAGGAGTCCATAAAGTGTAGGAGGAGATATTGCACATTGAAGGTTTTGGCTATCTCCCAAAGGTGTTTTTCCAAGAGACAACTGGACTTTCTAGTTTTTCTTTGAAGATGTTAGCTTCTCATCCCAAAAGCTTCTTCAGGTCTAACTGGATGGTGGGGATTGGAAGGATTTATACTCCTTGCAGACAACTGGTCATTTGCATCCTTTTAGAGAGCTGTTAAGGCCACTTGGAGGTTTATCTGTGTACTCAGGGTCACTCCAGTAGTACAAGTGGATGTGGAGCCTTTTAAGGAACTGTTGAAAGGACTGTGTTGTAGACTGGAGAATGTAAATGGCCAGGTGGCTTCAATAGGTTTCTAAAAGAATGCAAATGACCAGCTGTCTGCAAGGAATATAAATCCTTCCATTCTCCACCATTCAGTCAAAGCTGAAGAAGCTTCTTGGATGAGAAGCAAAACTTCTTCAAAAAAAACTTCAGAAAGTCCAGTTGCCTCTTGGAAAAGAACTTTTGGGACAACCATGACATTGATGACTGAGAATCTCCCAGACCAGGGATGTCAAACTTGCAATGACACCTTGTCATCATGTGATGTATTGCAACTCCCCCCCCCGCCTTTGCTAAAATGGGGATGGGAGTGGCCATCATGTGATGCATCCAGCCCATGGGCCATGAGTTTGACACCCGTGTTTGAGATGTTTTGGCTGTTACAAGCCAAATATGCACTGTGAACACCACTTACTCCAGTGGTGAAGCTCTTGCCTCATGATCAGGAGGCTGTGAGTTCGATCCTAGGTAGAGGCTAATATTTGGAATAGAGTCTCTTGCTGGAGCAGGGGGTTGGACTAGATGACCTCCAAGGTCCCTTCCAATTTTGTTATTCTATGATTAACTGGGAAGGACAATTGTGTACTGTCGTGCACAAGAAACCAGGAACTTGGATAGAGTTAAAAAGTACTATGAATTTATTTCATGCTACTATACATAAGAATCTGATCTACTAATGGTCAAAGTAAACTGGTGCTAGATAAGAGTCAACAGAATTCATTGGACTTATGTCTCTTGTGGGAACATAATGGTCCAAAGTAATGTTGTGTTTGACCCCACCTTCAGGCTCTGCCTGATCATCTCCTTCAAATCTCAAAAGGTCAGAGTTTGTTTCATGGCATTACAGTGCACATTGTTTCATGGCATTACAGTGCACATTGTTTGATTTCCTTGCACCTCCTCTCAGAATTTCCATGACTGAAAATGAAGCCCTATACCCTCACTCTTGGCTGCTTGGAAATGCATTAAATTCAAGAATTGCATTTTCCAGGAATGTCATCAAATCCTCTTCCCCTGGTAGCAATTTTTGGAAGGAAATGATCTCTCATCCCATTGAATGAGATCTCAGTTGGGGGATGGGGCTGCAGGATAATATTCTCCATGCTGCTAATCACCCACATTGTGAGATTCATTTCCCAGAATGAAAAAGATTGGTATTTGTCTAAAGTATGAGCAGATGCAGTTTGTCCCACCTTCATTCACAGAAGCACCGTCACCCTCAACCTCTCTCAATTGTAGGAGCACAAGGAAATGAACAGCCTCTATCACCCAAATAGAGAATGCAAAGAAGCTTCATTTCAAACTAAATTCCATGGGATTCATCTTTCTAACAAATATTACTAATTTAAGCCTTGAGGTCTCTCCCTTAATTAACTGTTTTTGCCCAAACTTTGAGGAAAATCTCCTGGTGTTGCAATTGAATTCAACTCTGTCCCTCCCTCCCCCCTCCCTCCATCTCTCTCTGTAAGCACCAGACTTTTTCCCTTCAACCGAAAAGAATGAACTTCTGAAAACTAGGTATTTCAAAAGGAATTCTTTATTGAAAGGAAGTGAGCCCAGTACGAGTCAAAGCAGAGTCTAAGATGCTTCCAGGCATATAGTAATAGATAAAGGGAGTTAGAACCCCTCCCCTTATTCTGATGTGGATTTAGTCAAAGAACCAACATGTTCCGTCCGGAAAAACGCGAGGTAGACCGGGTTCCAACAAGTAACTATTAGTTAACAGCAAACAGTAACGGAACA